>SNQJ01S0039052.1:4585-55435 GCA_010110895.2 Picea sitchensis
TTCTCTTTATTATTTAAATAATCCACCTTGACTTTGTCACTTTAATTTATCATTTAAATAATATTAACCCATTTCTAGGTCACTTAACCTATTTTCCTTATTTTAGGGTTAACCAGTTTCCATAAATAGAAAGTTCTCCAATACTTTATAATTTAAATATTTCTTTTTGAATTTGTCACCTTACTTTATCATTTCTTGATTTTGTCACTTCTCTTTATTATTGGAATAATCCACCTTGACTTTGTTACTTACTTTATCATTTAAATAATGATTTCTTCTTTTAGGTCACTTTGACTTCTTTGAACTTGGGGGCTTCAAGCCTTCATGTGGGGGTCCTTCATCTTTGTAAGGCCATAACTCTCAAACCATGAGGAGTTATGTGACATTCCACATACCACCAGAAATGGCATGACAAGAAATGGATAGTTTCACCAACAATTTCCTTGATCTTCATCTCATTATTCCACATACAAGCATGGGTCCTCCAACCATTCTTCTAGGATAACTCAATCCACAAAGCGTCTTCCCATGAGGGATTTCACCATAAGGGGACCACTTTGGAGTTCATCAATTTGTGCACCTTATCAATCATGATAAGACAATAATGAGACCATGGGTCCTTCAACCATTCTTCTAGGATAACTCAATCCGCAAAGCGTCTTCTCGTGAGGGATTTCACCATAAGGGGACCACTTTGGAGTTCATCCATTTTTGCATCTTATCAATCATGATAAGACAATAATGAGTCATCTATAAATTTTTCAGACAATTAATCATATACCAATGAAACCACATAGATCCATCTTCATCATGTATCAAAGACAACTCATTGATTCATCTTCATCATATCAATGAAAAATCATTGATCCATCTTCATTTATGCATTCTCATCAAGGACAATACATATTACATTACATTAATCATCAATCAATCAATCCGTTGGAATCAATCAATCACTTGACATCAATCAATCAAACCATTGGAATCAATGACAACATGATCCAACATAGTTGCTCAGATCAGAGTGACTCGAGATGAGTCACAGGTGAGTGTTGGGGGCCTCTTGGCCCTTGACTAGGTTTTGTGGAAACACTAGTCATGTTTGACCAATTTTGGGACTTCGACAGGCTGTTTGAAGAAGGAGCGCTAGGAGAAGCGGAGATTGCAGGATCTCACCACCTTTTGCAGACTTTTTAGGTTTAGGGTTTATGTAACGGGTATGGGATGTCAGCCCATGGGTTCTTACCCATGTTTAGGCCCTTTTGTAATGTATAAATAGAAAGATAGGCAATGTAAGTAGAGTGTACTATGCTAAGTGCAAGCGATTGTAAGAGGATTTGTGCATATTCTATGTTGAGACTTGCAAAGCTAAGAGCAAGTCATATGTAGTGCTTTGTGCATAGACTGTGTAAGGCTCTGTGCCTAGATCTACTTGGGGAAGGAGGATCTGGCAAGGTGCGCATAGGTCTCTTGTCCCATGCAAAGTTAGTTTTGAGGCTCTGTGCATGTAAGAAAGTTGAAAGAAGATAATAAATAAGGTAAAGAGTTGGTGGACGTAGCTTCACGCTGGGGGTGAACCACGTATATCATGTGTTATGATTGCTTTGTGCTATGTTGTTCATGTGTTTATGTATTTATATGCTTGGTGTTGTAATCTATTTGTATGTAGATGCAACTGATGTAGTATCTTAGTGCTTAGTGATATGAATGAATTCTAGATCTAATCTATTTCTATGTGCTAAGTGCTTGGATGTGTCAGATCTTGTTGAATACTGTGTTGTTATGTAATTAGGGTTTTATTTGCAACGTGAATAAGGATTAAATACTAATGAATGTTAATAGCTAAGTGCTCTGTTAGGTATAATAATCATAGATCTGTGTCCCAACTAGGTTGTAGACACTTGCGTCCTACAACACCCCCTACCTCTACCTCAGGTGAGACTTCATCTGCTTCACAAGTGTTTCCAAAAGGGTCAGTAGTTAGGGTTTTGTTGGTGCATTGTTGAAGCATTGAACCCTGGGTTTGCCCCTGTGCCAAGAGTGTGTCATAGTTGTGATGAAAAATACCTCATTTTCATTCATTGTTTAATCAACACCATAAAAATATGCCCATGCAGTACTAGATGCGGGAACATGTGTATTGTCGAACAAATTTTAAAAGGAACAACGAAAAGAAATTGTACTAGGACTATACATAGGCAATAGTGACCTGTGAATGGGGCCAACGTTGAAATTTTTTCAAACTATTTCTGTATGCACTTAAATTTGACATGGATAGACTATTTTCATGCCTTAACGATATGGGAGGGTTTCTGGACTCAAATTTGACTCACACACCCACTTGTTTACATCATCAATTAATCATGTAAACCATAAACCCTATTTTTTTTTCAAAGTACGCAAATTGGTTGACACAAGTTTTAAGTTCGCATCAGCCTTTCTTCATTTTTCTTTCAGGTTCTACATTGTATATACAATGTATATGTGTCATAGTTGTGATGAAAAATCCCTCTTTTTCGTTCATAGTTTAATAAACACCATAAAAATATTCCCTTGTAATACTAGATGCAAGAACGTGTGTACTGTTGAACGAATTTTAAAAGGAACAACAAACAGACATTGTACTAGGAATAGACATGGGCAACAATGACCTATGAATGGGGCCAACATTGAATTTTTTTCAAACTATTTCAGTATGCACTGAAATTTGACATGGATAGACTATTTGCATGCCTTAATGATATGGGAGAGTTTCTGGACTCAAATGTGACTCACACACCCACTTGTTTCCATCATCAATTCATCATGTAAACCATAAACCCCATTTTTATTTCAAAGTACAAAAATTGGTTTACACAAGTTTTAATTTTGCATCATCCTTTATTCATTTTTATTTCAGGTTTTACATTGTATATACAATGTATGTGTGTCATATTTTTGATAAAAAAATACCTCTTTTCGTTCGTTGTATAATCAACACCATAAAAATATGCCCTTGCAGTACTAGATGTGGGAACGTGTGTACTATCGAACGGATTTTAAAAGGAACAATGAAAAGACACTGTACTAGGAATAGACATGGGAAATAGTGACCTGTGAATGGGGCCAACGTTGAAATTTTTTCAGATTGTTTCTGTATGCACTTAAATTTAACATGGATAGAATATTCACATGCCTTAACGATATGGGAGGGTTTATGGACTCAAATTTGACTCACACACCCTCTTGTTTCCATCATAAATTCATCATGTAAACCATAAACCCTATTTTTCTTTCAAAGTACAAAAATTGGTTGACACAAGTTTTAAGTTTGCATCAACCTTTCTTCATTTTTCTTTCAGGTTCTACATTGTATATATAATGTATGTGTGCCATAGTTGTGATGGAAAATCCTTCTTTTTCATTCATTGTTTAATCAAAACCATAAAAATATGTCCTTGCAGTAGTAGATGCGGGAATGTGTGTACTATCGAACAAATTTTTAAATGAACAACGAAAAGACATTGTAATAGGACTAGACATGGGAAACAGTGACCTATGAATGGGGCCAACATTGAAATTTTTTCAATTTTTTTCTGTATGCACTGAAATTTTACATGGATAGTCTATTTGCATGCCTTAATGATAGGAGAGGGTTTCTCGACTCAAATTTGACTCACGCACCCACTTGTTTCCATCATCAATTCATCCTGTAAACCATAAACCCTATTTTTCTTTCCAAGTACACAAATTGGTTGACACAAGTTTTAAGTTATTACCTTCAATTTGCTTAACATTGTAACCCTAAAACCTTATTACCCATAGAATTTATAAACCCTAAACATTATAGCCATTGTAACTATTAAAGCATGTTACCCATATAATCCATAATTGATAACCCCTAACCCTTATAACTCATAACCATTAACACTTATAGCCATAAAACTTAAGCCGTAACCTCAAACCCCTTTAACCCTTACTAATTTAAACCTTTTCTCCTAACCCATATAACTCCAAACCCTTATAACTCCGTGTTAGCACTAGGAATCACCCTTAGATTGCATGGAAGGTAAGCCCAATACCCATCAGGTTATGTGTAAATGTAAATGAGTTTTTAAGGGGTCATGGGTAAGACTCAAGATGATAATGTTCTAACTCAGAAATCTAGGCTAGCGTGCAAGAGAAATCGAGGTCTTGACTAACTTCAGTCAGTAAGTGGGAGTAAAGGTGAATAGAGGGAAGACTTTGGTGACAAAAATGTAGAGGTTTTCTATAAAGACTAGGTATGAAAGCAACCTAAGGAATAAAAACTCAAACACAAGATCTTCTTGAATTCCAAGTTTAAGGACACTAAATAAACATCATAATAATATTATAATCAAACATTCATCATAATATAACCAAAACAATCCATGTGAATCATTCAAGCATGAATACTTCAGTATCAGAGGAAAATAAGATGGAGTAAGAAATTTGACTTCTATCAACCAAGATGTCTCAAATCAAGTACATAACCAATTCACAGTAACTTCATCAAAATATTACAACATAAGGGAGCCTAGCTCAACCATTTGAACCTAATAAATCATTTAGACTATCTATTTATAACAAAAGGGTAGGAAACAACTGGAGGTGTGATCTGGCCTTATTCCCATGAAAATCTCCAAGTAGTTATTTCATCTAACAACTTAAACTAAAAAATGTGCTATAAAAATGGGAAATGTTGGCCACTGATCCAACAAATATTTGAATTGACTTGATCTTCCTTGATGCGCAACTCCATGCATGCCAAGTGTCCTTCAGAGGCTTGTAACTTTCATCATGCTTCCAACTACTATCTTTGTCATTCTCCACATCATCAGTCATTCATAAAGATGGTAATTCGACCCCCCTTGATTCCTGGTACCTGTTGGTAGCATCGTTTGGTAGCACTCTGGGTAGCAAGATTTGTAGCACCTTTACCAAATTCCCCTTGATTCCATAGAGCAACCTCCAAAATAGGCATGTTGAATGGCTAGCACCAAACCTGTGTGCCTTTGCGTAGAATTTGGCCTTTGTCAAAATTTTGGTAGCGCCCGCTTGTGTGCCTCTATCAAAATTTCGGTAGCGCCTGCCTGTGTAATTCACTTTCTGTTAAAATTTCAGTAATGTCGGCCTATGTGTCTACATGCAATTTGGTAGTGCCATCATAACTCCCAGTGACATCACTTCAACATTTATAGATTTTGTAGCATCCTCAGGTATTTAGCATCTCCATCACTACACTAATATTAGGCGATTAGGCAGCATTGTAGGTAGCATACTGATAGAACATGAAAATTAGACAATTATGCAGTGCCATAACACTACCAAATGTTTGCGCTACTACTGTTGAAACCCAAAAATTTGAACAATATGCATTAGAAGCATGTATATTCTGTATAAGTGGCATATGTAGTATTTCCTTAATTACTTATCTTTGAAAAAAGAGGCCATATTCAAAAATGGAGCTCACCTTTCATCAATTACTTCATCAACCTGACACTCCTTCTTGTAGAAGGAGGACTTACCTTTGTCACAATAGTATGTTTCCCTTTAGTAGTAATAGGCTTCTTTACTGGAACTATGCTTTCCTTGGTTGTTTGTTTCTCTTTTTCAATAATAGCTTCAACCAACACATTCAAGTTCCTTTGAGCCATTTCATCTTGGAATTGTTGCAGTTCTGATTTGAGCTTTATGTTCTGAGATTGAAAGTCTTTGTTTTTCCTATAGAGGTTATTGAGTTTCCTATGAAGAGGTTGGGCTCTTCTTGCTATAAATATTGCTAAATCAAGAGTGTGGTTGTATCCATCCATGATTTATTTCCTATTAACCCTGTCAGACATGCCTTTTTCTTTCAAATGATCCACCTCCTTCCTAGCATCCCCGAGTTGCCTGATCAATCTTTTGAAGGTCTGGTTGCTAGGTGGAGTAGTGATGTGAACAGTCTCAACAGGATTTTTTATGGCTTCCTCTTCCTATTGAATAGGGATTACTTCTTCTATCTCAACAGGATTCTCAATTCCTTTTCCCTTATCTCTCTTCTTCTTTAGAATGGAGACCTTTGGTAGGACCTGTTCTTCAACACTCCCTTTAAGAGCTGATGACCTTGTGAAAGGCCTTTTGATCTTGGTGCTAGCTACTGAAGGAGATGAAGAGAAGTGTAGCTTCCTCCCTTTATTTGTTGTGTCTTTAGTAGAGGAAGGGACCTCTTCTAAATCTAGTGCAGGAGGGGGTGAAAGGTCTCTATGTGGAGAATGGTAAGCCTCCTCCTCGGTTCTTACAACCTCCTTAATGGATTCTTGATCTTGAAAAATATCTTTAATCTTTCTTTTCTTGCTAGAACATGTTGGAGAAGCACTGGTGGATGGCAAAGGGCTTGCTATCTATGACTGAGGAGTAGTTTCTATGTCCAATTTCATGTGAGCAATAGTAGTGAAGTGTTCCCATTAGATGTTCTTCTTTCTCATCTCTTAAAAAAACAACATTCTAATCAAAACAGAATGAAAAATGATAGCATCCACAACCTTTGACTTGGATTGAACCCTATCTGACATCTTGCCTATGCTTCTTAGCAAATAGAATGGAATGTTCATTTCAATTTTTCCAGTAAAATTTAGTAGAAGCCTTATATGGTACTGGTATAGTGTATTGAACCTCCCTTCACATGTGAAGTACCTCTGAATGATCCTCAATATTTTATCAAATTCTTCAACCAAATGATTTCTTGGTACCCCTTTGGACAGATTGTCAGTTTGATATTCAAGCTTTAGGAAGTCTTTGTAAAAGGCTGCATCCAAGGCCATGGATTTAAACCAACTTTGCCCAGTGGTAGGGATCCCTGTAGCTGCCGAAATAGAGGTCTCAGACACCTCAAATTCTAGGTCCCCTACCTTGGTCTTCAGGCCATCAAAATGTAAGGAAAACTTCCTTGTCACCTCAGGATGCCCCCTTTGTATATTTTGGCAGAAAGTGAGGCATCCCACCCTTTGAAAAACTTCTCTAGCCATGGGCTCTGCCTTGAATAGATGCATGTCTGCAGGCTTAGTTCTAACCACATTACCTCCCTTGTGCGACCTCTTATTCTGAGGAGTCTCCATGGTTTAGGATGAAATCTTAAGAGCTATGGAGTAGTGATGACCAAGAGAACAAAGGGTCATAATTCAAAAGAATCTGATAGTGAAGAGTGGTTTCCCCTTCCCAGGAATTCTCTCTAACTCAGACTGATTGCTAGCTTAGTAAACACTGTCTGTGAAATTCCCTCCCTTGATTGTGTACATATATTAAAACTGAGGAAAACTCATATGGTGAAGGGATACATTGTGATTGTCTTTGAAAACTGGGTCAAACACAGTCCAATTCACAAGATAGAGGAGGCAAGGGAAAAAAGCAGTGTTGTTTCCGTAGCGTTTCTGGGTAGCACACTGTGCATACAGGAGATGAAACTTGCTTGGACACTGAGAGCTCCCGAGCAATGACGGGTATATGTATTAATACCAATAACCAAGAGATGGTAACTACAGGTTTGAGTGGAAGGAAAATCGATAGGAAGGTGAGAGGAAAAGATCTCCTCTAGCTATGCAGGCACAATAGCTACCAAAACTCTGAGCTATAATTTCTCCTTGAAATTGACATGCAGAGGGGGAAAAATCATGGAATACCTGGAGAATGATGACAACTCAAAGTTTCATCAAAATCTTAGGAAATGATCATGATCAACTTGGCCTCAGAATCCACCTTAGCATCTAATCTGGTAGTGCTACTGCCAACTGGTCCTAACTAGTAGTTTATGTAGCGCAGAAATTTGAGCTTTTCAAAATTTTAAAACCGTTAGCAGATCTCATAAAGATGAATCCTTGAAGGCATATTTTAACTAACCATGGTGCTAAAAACAAGGAAGAGATGACATCAGTGCAATAATCATGAATCATGGTGAAAGATGAAGGATAGAGAGTGTACTACAAAAACTTTTGGTGAGTTGGCAACACTCCTTTTCAAACAATGATTTGACCAGTAAGCATAGGACAAAAGGAAAAGGCAAGTTTACAGAGGCATGAGTGAGGAGGATGGAATGTCAAGTCAATTTGGTCATGGAGGGAGTGGAACTTAGTGTCAAATCATGAAGGGGATCAAAACATAAGTCATGAAAAATTAACCTAGGCCAAAAGTTCATGTGAGGATCAAATTTTGAGCCATGACTTAAACCTTTATTTATCAAATTCATCTAAGTAAATCAAACATTTAAGAGACAAATCAAAATTAAAAAATCTAAAGGCTTAGAAAAATACAAACTAAGGGCTAAATACCCAAGGCAACTTAGTGTGATAATACCCCGAATGTAGATAGCCTCTAATATCGTATTTAATTAGTATTCCCTACAATCCTTAACCCCAATAATGATTATCACCCTTCACTTTGTAAACCATACTTATTTTAGGCATTATTAACTATAAAATTTATAACCATAACCCTAACACCTATAATTTCTAACCCCTGTAAACCCCATCACCAACACATAACTTATATAATTCCTTTAACCTACAAACCCTATAACCCTAAATCTTGTTAACCCTTAAATATTCACTTTAAATTATATATTATCTAACCCTTATAACCTATTGCTTCTTATATTTTTCCATTATAAATCTTATATTCTTTCTCTTATAATACATATAACACTAACACTACAAACCTGTATAACCACTATCATTGGATTGTTTTTTAACATTTATCATTCTTAACCCTAAAGGCATATACTCCCTAGCCTGTTAAACCCTTCGCCACCCCTAAATAATTACTATAACCCTAATTACACCTATAAACTAAATTAACTTAGTCAACACATATATTACCCATATAGACAAAATTATCTCTATAACCCCTAACCTTTATAAACAATATAACCCCTAACCCATTTATACCCTAGGAACTATCCCCAATAAACTCTAATTTATAACCCTTATAATTAATAATATAATCCATAATAGATATAGTACCTAAAGTACCCAACACATATAACTATTAACACATAGCCCTTAACCCATAATACTTAAATTACCTAACCCCTAACCCTTATAACACTTAACCATTGCAAACCCTAATCCATATAACTCCTAACTACTAGCCTATAACCCTTAATATCATATATCCTAACTCATAAACCCTAACTCTAATAACCTCTAGTTACACCTAACCCTTAATACCAATAGACTGTAATACTTATAACTCTTACCCATATAATCATTAAACCTTATAAGCATTAACTCGTATTATCATTAATTCTTAGAACATATAAAATCATTAACCCCTAACCTATATAACCTATATAACCCTTATCCACTATGACCCTAACCACAAAATAAAAGAACTCATATCTTCCCCAATGTTTAATATAATCTCTCAATTAAATAACTGTTATAACCCCTAACTCATAATTGTCACCCATTGTGTCCCCATAATAGAACCCCTACACCTTGTAAATGTTAGAACCCCTGAACCCTATAAAATCTAATCTTCAATCACAAACACACACAACCCATAATCTCCTATCCAAATAACCCTTAACTCCCAACTTCTAATCCCTATAACTTCCAATGAAAAAATCAATAAATATATTTACCTTAATCCATATAACATGTAACCACTAATCCATGTTACTTATACTAGCCATTAATCCCATGACCACTATCAAAGACAATAAATAATTGATGAATCTTGTGCAATTTATATCAACTATTTATTTTTTATCAACGTTATTACATGTCCTTGCAGTAGTAGATGTGGGAACGTGTGTTTCGAACGAATTTTAAAGGGAACAACGAAAAGGCATTGCACTAGGACTAGACATGGGAAACAGTGACATGTGAAGGGGGCCAACGTTGAAATTTTTTCAAATTGTTTCTGTATGCACTGAAATTTGACATGGATAGACTATTCACATGCCTTAACAATATGGGAGGTTTTCTGGACTCAAATTTGACTCACACACCCACTTGTTTCCATCATCAATTCATCATGTAAACCATAAACCCTATTTTTCTTTCAAAGTACACAAATTGGTTGACACAAGTTTTAAGTTTGCATCAACCTTTTTTCATTTTTATTTCAGGTTCTACATTGTATATATAATGTATATGTGTCATATTTGTGATGAAAAATCCCCCTTTCTGTTCATTGTTTAATCAACACCATAAAAATATGCATGTTGAGATGGTGTTGTATCAATGTCGCTAACCAACTTTTGAATTAAAGAGGGCCATGCAATTTTCGAGGATTTTACCATGCAACACATGTAGAAATAAATTCCATCATCCATAAAATGGTCAACTAATGGTTTTGACTAGATTTGGTGAGGTACAAAAATCCCATAACATGATGTGATGGGGTGCATGATGTAGATAATACATGAATTGATGATGTTTGCAAGTATGACTAATTGAATGTAATAGGTGAGGAAAAATAAGGTGATAATGATTCCCCCCTGATATGTGAGTTTAGGAGAAAATCATATAGTCTAAATACATCATGTTTCTCACCCAAATGTCATGAAAACAAAATGTTGAGATTGAGAAGAGCATCTAAGTAGAAAGGATTGTCTAAAAACTAGTAATGGATAACACTTGCAAAACAAAAAACCACAATGTGGGGTGTCAATGAGGTGAGCATACCCATGCTCATGAAGATGTCTCAACAAAGTTCAATATAGGATCATGGGAATATGGGGATAGATCAAATACATATCAATAATGAATTCTACATCATGTCTAAACACATGTGAAGGAACAATGGAACCAATGGGGGTGAAAAATTAGAACAACTAAAGCCTGATTATAATAGAGAGGGCTTGAGATATGAAAAGAGTTGACCAGAGGAAATATTAAATTAGTGGATCAAAATAAATATTGAATAGATCCAATTAAATTCAAGGAATTGCAACTAGAGTTGGATGACTATAACCAACACCGAGTGGATGATTTGAAAATGAAAAAAGGTTTATGTATACAAAATTTGCAAGTGAAATATGTATGTGTCTTAGGAAATTGGATGAATTTGCAAGAACATAAACTTAATGAGTTTTTACTTAAAATTAGCATCATAAACAGACATAAACAACCATAAAAAAAACAAGCACATAACACAACAAAATGATAAAGGAGTTCACCCCTCTCTTGGGATACATCTCTTGGTCCAGCTTCCAATGGATCATTTTCATTATATGCTCAAAGTGTTAAAATCAGTTCTTTACAATGCTCAGAATGAAAAATAGATGGCTCCAATGGCTCCAAAATGTCCAAAAACCCCTCGCTAGGCTCTTCCTGCACTTGGTTTGGCAAAAAATTGAGAAAAATACACTTCCTGGAAGTTTTTCCCAATAACTTGTTGTCTCTGCTAGTCAAAACACACCTTTGTGTGATTGAACCTGGCCTTTGTGTGTTTCCCATGCCAAAACCCAACATGCACATCGTTTTGAAAATCAAGCAAAATTGTCACACCATTAGAGTAACTAGCACTTTAATGGGTGGAGATCCTGGTCGCATGGCTCCCGTGTGGCCTGACGCTGACCTATAATTCTACACCCCTCCATATTGATTGTTGGTTCCCATGATAAATTTCATATGGTATGAGCTCACGTCCAAGGGTTGGGGCCAAACCCCGGCCCGGACCTCCCGCCGAATTATGCAAAGTTCAAATTCAAATAATTTTAAATACATATATGGTTAAGAAACATAGCATAGGTGGGTTGATGGCCCAGCCTATGTGGATACTCTTCCCACACGAAGGTCCCAGGTTTGACCCCCGCGAACTCCAACAAACTTTTAAACCATAATATTGGGGTGCCATATGGTGGCCCCTGGCTGGGCCACATGGCACCCTTTCATTCGCCACGAATCATGCCATGTGTCAGACCAAGATTGGCCCACGTAACATGTGTCCAGTCAATATCCTAGTCATCCCTGCCACATCACTTGTTCATGTCAACTTGTACGATCGTACGTTCAACTATCACATATCCTATACAAACTATACAGTGAGCATATTTTTTTTCCTGTTAGGGAAAACAAACAGAATACGATATCTCTATCATACGAACTCCATTTGAGCTTGTTCAAGTTGCGTTGGGATTGTGAGGACAAGATATACGCAATGGATCTATTTTCGCGCAATTTCGAGAATTTTGATTTTTTAGCATTTTTGGATCCCCTGGATCAGTGGAACATGTAGAAAGATACCTAAAATTTTACTCCCACTTGGAGGCTCAATAAATACTTGAAAGAGCCATACATGTTCAATTTTATTCAAGTAGAACTAGGACACATGAACCATCTATTTGTATGAATTTAAATCATGTGATGTTGAGTTGGCATTGAGCATGTGAGAAACTACCAAATCAAGGAGCAATATTGATGACTCTCCTTGCCTATTTCAAGGTTACCTGTCAATGATATAAATGGGTATGACATACATAAGACCTCTAAGAAAATCCCTTATAATAAATGTGTTGAATTCCATAAGTAGAAGTCCACTAGAGACAAGAAATGATAGACCTTGTAGAAACTAACATGAGGTGCAATATATCATGAATCAAATGTAGCTAACTAAGAGGGACAATAATGGATGATGAGATGATCACCGAGAAAGGGACTCAAGGATTTCCTTGGGAAAATCATAACAAACAAGGATGACTTGGGTAGTGACTATCAAACACTAAGAGATATGGTCAAAAATAAGCAATGGACTTTTGATTATAACTTCGAGTGTAAATAGGATTGAAGACCATAAAAGACAAATTAGGATTACAATGGTCGAAGATAGGTGCAAGAAAATAATGGATGAATATGGATAAATTGTAAGAAACGAGATAGGTTCCATGAACGAGTGCAACCAAGTGGTTCGATCCTAGATGAGTGGAATGAATGAGGGTAAATGGATGTTGTGACCATGGGTGGGGCACTAATGGAATTAATATCCTTGGGGGGATATTGAATGGAGGTATAACATAAAATTGGTCTTCAAGGTATGGATGAGGTGAAAGGACAATGACATGTGATGAATTACACCCTATCATATACCAATTTGATACAAATCACTTGTGAGTCCTTAGAAAAAACCAACAAAATGAGAAGGAAGCATAAGGATATATTTGGGATGTAAACTATATGTACTCCTAATCCTAATGGGGGAAAAATGGCATGGATTCAAACATGCAATAGGGTGATAACTTGGGGAAACAACACTCGTCGACTCGTCATCCTCTAAAGGTCATTGTGCACAAACAATTATATGAATGGAGGAATGATTGACATTGACCATGTCAAGGATCAAAATTACCTAGGGTTTTTGTGTTTGTTCCATGAAATCAAGGTCTGTGATTACATTCAACTAAGTTGATTAGAATTATTAGGGTGATGCTTAACAACCCATGTATAAAAGTTGACTATGCATTATATCAACATTGATAAAGTCATCACTCCATCAATAATCATCCCCACATCTTATCTTCTGCTAATTTACTTATGTTGTGCCATATCAACATCCACATCAGGGTAGACTTGTGCTAAATCGTTGTCATTGTGCTACTATTATTTTCTCATATATGTGCACACACTTTGACTCACACACACTAAACACCTTTGCTAAATTACATTCATCACACTCACATTTTTGTTATGTTTCCTAACAACTACTCTAATCAATGATTGTATTATTTTACCATAACTCTCATTAGATTGAATTTAACTTGTCTAGTGGCAATTATGTAAAGGTAATCCTTAATTCTACTATATTGAAATCATAATTCACATATTGCCTAAGTTCTTTATCACAAATTCTTTCTAGTTTTCAAATTCATTGCTGTGACAATCTAAAAAGGATTTTATATGACATTCACAAGTTGGTGTTGCACTCTTGCTAAGGCACACAGGTATACTAAAGGGATTTTGTCATTCACCCCCCTCTTTTGATTGTCTACAAGCATAATTGCAAGCAATTTTATTTCAAACACAAATATAACAAAAGACTAAGCACAAACACTAGAAAGTGATATTATACCAGAGATGAAGATTGATAAATAATTTTAAAAAGAAAGAATGAGAGTAATGAAAAATGAAACAATATCGTCATTCTCATTATCAAGAAGTCTATAAGAAAGATAAAAAAGTGCAAAATAGTATCCCCACTTCTAGAGAAGCAATTGGTAAAATCAACAATGTTCATGGAATCAAAACCCTAGGGACAATTATGTAGCATTGTATTATTAAAGAACCACAACTACCATAGATTGATCAATCTCCATTTCCACACCTATTACCTAGGTCCTTGTTACAAATTGTTTATAATTTTTAGATCTATGTCCATGACAACCTAAAAATGATTTTATTCAGTTTTTATAGATTTTGGCTTTGTATCGTCTTCCTTTTAAGAACAAACACTTTCATAGGTTGGGCTTGCTCTCTCTTTAGGACACACAATGACATATTGGAGGTCTTTTGCCAGTGGCACCCTCTTTTTTGAGTGAGTTTGTTGAATCCTCATAGGAAGGTGATTTGGAGAGTGCCTAGGGTCATTGTGACTATTATGAGAAAACTCGTAAGTAGATATATCCCTCTCAATGATTGAAAATTCATAAATTTATTATTATATCCAAGGCCAATGATAATTTCCCACCACTTTGTGTCCATTTTTGTTTTGTTTTGAAGGGCTTGTGATTCTGCAATGCCACTTTTGAGGGTCACCATGGAATTCCCACTAAGGGATGAAACTTGATATCCAAATTTCCCATCATGGGGAATTTTGGCTATCAAACATGGTCAATGAATTTAAATCCTCATTTTCAACTATAGAAAATAAGGGTGAATTATAAGCGACAAACTCAACCTTTGTCATGAGTTCATTTTTTTTACATCAAGGTAGAGTTTTTCATTCATTTTTTTCAAAATCACAGTTCTATAGGTCATCTTAACATGGTCCAAAATTTATGGGGTCAAATTTCTATGGGTTAAGTTCCCATTAATACTTATGTCGTAGGATTATGGATTTCGAGAAAACTCATATCAAAGTTAGGGGAGAATTTCCATCGAAAAGGAAGTGTGTTTATCCACTTATTAACTTACTCCTAAGAAATATAGTTAAATACCTTTGACAATTAAGTCAAAACTATCAAACTAATGTGAATAGTTGCAAGCCCAACCCTATTCTCACTTTGAAAACTAAACACAATGTTCACTCTCTAAGTGTCATTGGAAATGCAATGTCTTAGTACAAGGAGCATCACCTCCAAAAACAATGGAACCTTATGGAATTTAGGATATGCTCTTTTAGAATGGAACCCTATGGAATTTAATATGTTCTCTTTTGTTATGTGTTTGGTGGACCCCTTTAGAAACCAATGAAAAATCTCTATTCCTAAATCCCCCTATTCTTATCTCCACAATGCCTCTCCATCTACCACGTGTACAATTAATCATTAGGGTCTTAAAACAAGATTTCCTAGCCTCTTTGGATTCAATAAATCTCCCTGTATAAAAGTTATACTCGCCCATAAAATCAAAGGGCCAAAAAGGAGAAAATACACACACTTACATTTATTGTTCTTTGTCTCTCTTTCCTTCTTTCTCGCACCCATTTCCTTTGTATTATTTATTCATTCATTCATTTGTTTTTCTTTTTTTTCGAAGGTCTCTACTTCGGGAGCCATCCAGGGTTTCAGGACCTTCGTATCTCAATACCAAAGCCATTCCAACCTCTGGAATATCGTCTTCCAGTTCCTTTTTTGTGATTGCCACCTCAAATTCGGCTATAGGGAAGTCTTTTTGCCCGTGATCGAGCCCCGAAACGCTCAATTCTGTTCACCACAAAGGTATTTTGGTTTGAGGGTTGTTTGCTTCGAGTTGTGATCTCCATCGACGTTTCTTCAAGGTTGTGAAGGTTTCACCATTACCTTATTTGGAAAAATACAACATGTGTTTTGCAGGTGTGTCGAAACAACAGAACATAGGGTAAAAAAAACATCATGTTAGATCCTATGTAGGTGTGTGTGCTAGTTTTTGGCATTGTAAAATTTAACTTAGAATTTGAAAATTTTATTCTAGGTTTTAGGGCTAGGTTTTATTGTCATTTTTATTTTCCTGAACTTTAAAGTCATCTATATTTTCCCAAACTTGTGCTTTGTTAGAATCATGTAAACCTTGGAAATGTATGAAGAGTACACCAACATTAGCAAAGACTGGGACCCCAGAAAACAACCCATCTAGAGTTCAACTATTTTTCATTCAAAGAAGACAAAATAAGGAGAGGTACCCTGCCACCCAATGCCAACTTCTACATTGGCATCAACTTAATACAGGTGGTAGGGTTGTAAAATTTCATGTCTTATTTCATTTTTAATCATAGAAATAAAAGGGGATATCATAGATACAAATGAAATGTAGCCCTGTAAACTAGTGTTGTATGCCATGAAACCTTAGATTGGGGAGAGGATTAACTTGTCCTTGGCATCCAATCACCCATTTTCTCTCTCATGCATGATCAATAATTAGGGTAGAACCACATCCTCCTTTCATGATTATCATGCATTATGATTATTCTAAAGCTCCCTTCGTTGACCTACCTATCATAACCTCATTATTGGCATATATCTAGTTGGATGAATTGAAAGAAAGTAAGTAAGAGAGGTAAATGCAATGATTCTTCACTAGTCTACAAGATATACATGAAGTGCAAAGAAAAAAAATAATGAACATGTAATATTTTTGATGAATGATCTCACTTATAGTTGAAATCACTTCATGTAGTATTGGTGGTTGAATCCTTCTCAAAATTAGCAAATGAATGTGTGCAAGGTTGAAACAATGATTTGGACCCGTCCTTATCCGTGCCATGATACAAAAACACATAGAATTAAGAACCATCTCTAAACATTACATTGTTAATTCTTCTAACTCTACATTTCCTTCACTATGATTTACCAAAATGATGAAAACCTTTGAAAGGCATTAAGAGTACATGAAATTTAGCAAAACTTTGGACCCCGTAAAATAACTACTCCAAAGTTTAGTTATTTTTCATTTAGAGAAGATGAAAGAAGCAACCTACACAATTCCAACTTCCACACCAATGTTAACTTAATCTAAGTGGGGGGTTGTGTTCTTTCATGCCTTTTTCCATTTTTTTATCTCTAGAAGAAACCCTAGAAGAGAACGGTTATATAGTTTAATCAATCCCCCTCAAAGAATAACACTAAAAACTACACAATTTGTACAACTCAAGAAAAAAATAATATGGCAGAAAATACAAAATTCTGTGACTTTACCATAACTTAATATTTTTTTGTTACATGTTCTATACATATGAATTATTGGCATGAGGTTATTACTATAGTCCTTGCTTTGTAAGGACTAAAAAGAGGAGAGGATGTATTTGAATCACGTTTTCTTAAAAAGAGGAGAGGATGGATTTTTGAATCGTGTTTTCTTTTGGTCCAATGAAGGTTATTGAGTACTTAGATATTAACAACAATGTTTTTCATTGCAATGAATTGTAGAACCTTATCAATCTAGAGGCAATGGGGTCATGAATAGGAACCTAGATCATGTAAATGAATGTTGTATCTTACTTTTCTTGCAATCACTCTAGTTCTTTGAACTACAATTGGGTCAATTGTATTTGAGATGAATACAATAAGTTTATAAAGGTTAATTAAGACACTAATATAGACACATGAATCAAACAATTGGCAAAAAAACAATAATTTAGGCTAGTACTTGAATTTGAAGATCTCAACAACAACCTAAATGATGATTGCATCTATTCTACACATCCTACAAACCTATTGTATATTTGAGGGAAATATCATTAGAAGCCTTATCACGGGGTCTACACATCCTACCCATCTCTTTCTCCTCCATTATCACCTTGATATTCTTAGGGTAACACCTACTCTCCTTGTTTTCTTCCCCCCTTCCATTTTTCTAGTCTCCTAATCATAGCCTATCATACCTTTATTATTCATGTCTCTTCTTTACCTTATCCTTAATATGCATAGGGAAAGGTTTTCCTCTCTTCCTTGTCTTATCTTTTCTCTTATTGACCACTTATTTCCTCGATCTGTTCATCTTTGATTGTATCCCTTTAGTTAATTTTCTTGAGTAGGGTTGAATTCAAGATGGCATTCCTAAGTTGAGACAAGTCACCACTCCCTTGCTATCTTCCCTAAGAGGTTATCTTTGGCGGTTGCATCCTATAGACTATAGCTATAAGGTCACCTTCATTTCCATGAAGTTTCCTTCCTCTCAATGCTCTCCTCCTACCTTCGATGGTTCTTAATTAACGTTGTTTCCTTATGTTCCTTTCCCATCCCCATGATAACATATTCACCTCATGCCTTCAACGGGGCCTTTCTAGAATCAATGGCACATGCCCTCACTAATGTCACCTTACAATTAATATTAGTGCCTTCAACGGTTCCTTTCAAAAATATTGATAATATCACCTCACCATCATCAATGCCTTTGATGGTTCCTTTTAACATCATCACTTCATGTCTTCATTCATGTCACCTCATGATAGTTTCACCTCTAATTCCCTCACTAGTTGTAGGCTAGCATATCAAAATGTTACCCTCCCTCATAATAGTTGTTTCCTTTCACCTCTCTTTCCTTCACTAGTTCAACCCTAGTGTGGTATCCTCTCACCTCTTGTCTCCTCTCTCTTTCACCTTTGCTTGAATGTTGTGCTCTCATGGTAATTGTTGTCACTATCCCTTTCCCTACTTAAGGAAATTTTTTAACATTTGTTTTGTAGGAACATATATTTCTTGGGTACTAAGATCACCATGTTTACACCTCTTATGTCTTGGCAAGGTTAAGAATTTCCAGAGAACATAAAAATTTGAAATCCTTATGTGACATTCCTCTTATGAAACAAGGATTTGTATCATTTTTTCTTTATTACATTGTTATTTTCAATGTTGTATAGGTGTACTAAGTGAACTATGACATTTGCATGGTATTTTTAAAATTTGGGTCATTTTCCTTCCATTTATCTGGATAATTAGCTCATACTTTTTGTCATTAGCAGCGCACACATAGTAATCTATCAAAAAATTATTTATTTGCTTAAAACCTCTTGCTCCTTCCCATAGCTAGTTTTCATCGAAGTTGAAATTCTTGCATTTCATTTTCCTCTTGAATGGCTTAAAGAGTTGAGTCGAAATGCCATCAGTTTCACGACCACTCCTTTGAGTAACAACAACCTAAAATCAAGCATTGATTAAAATTTATCTAACAACTTTTCTAGGGCTCTTCAAACCCATCTTAGCTTATGTGTAGATCTTTGGAATAGTATTGTGAGAATAACTTTCCAAAGTTGCTAAACAAAAATAAATTTTTGAGTTAGGGAGTAAATGCCAGTTGTTATATCACTGACTTTGGGAAGACCTTCTAACACAAGGGTCAAGCACGAAGTCACATTGGGGCCAACAGAGTAATCAACCCTTCTTTGTTGGTCTTGTTGTCGAATATCAACTGTCCCCCCTCTACTTTAGTATAGTAGGTGGTACCATAGAGGCCATAATATTTTAGACTTCCTACCCAAAGTGAAAGCACAGGGAATGTGGTGTTGTACCTGAGATCGACTTTGGCTACACTCACTCAAACTCCTTGGAGGGTTTCCCATTGCTCAGTGAGGTTACTTTCACCAGGGTGTTAGTTCGTTAAGTGGGTTTTCAACATAACTTTCCCACCTTTCGAAACTCATCCCCTTCGCACATTGATCCTGCTATGCTGGATTCCATCACCAACTAGCGCTTCTTTGCGAGAAGGTTCGTTTGCATGCTTGACTCCTAGATTAATTAGCCTATGTTGTTTTTTCTCCTTAGTTGGCCTTATGATTGAGTTTGTGTCTAATGGAATTAGTTCTAGGGTAATTCCTCATTAGATCAATACAAAATATATATACCATTAAAACAAAAGGGAATAAATAGGTAACAAATAGCTCATACCTAACTTATGTCTTATAATTCACCAACATTGTTCTTTACACTTAGTGCAACAAACACCAAATGTAATGATTTACACAAGGTCGTGACTGACAAAGCTCCATCTAATGAAAATGAGAAATGTGATTGGAGAATTAAAAACATTATCATAAACCCACATCTCACATATTTTTACATGCACCATATATTCACAATCTTTCATGAAGAGGTCTGGGAAAAATGCCTCCATGCAAAATAATACTAGTATAAGTTAGACACCTAACCATATTTCCCACACTCTCGTTAACTACAACTCTTGTCTTCACATGCATATTCTTATAATTCTTGTTTCATTTTGGTATCAATGGAGGAATATATGGTCCACCCATATTCATAGTTTCATATGGTTGGAAAATGCACAAGATATGAACACACTTCATTGGGAGGACCTAATTGGTAAATACTACAAAATATTTATTTGATAAATATGTTATATCTTAAAACTTGTGATATATCCACCATAGTAATATCCAATTCCATCGCTCAATTCTTGATGATACCTACCTGCTAAGAATAGTATAAATATTCACATCCAATCCACTTCAATACTATGAGGAACTATTTAACCATGTTCAACAACACACAAAATGCAATGAATATTCATATTTTCAAAAGAAAGGTTCCACCCTTAACTGTTGGTATAAATTTCCATGGTAGTTTCATGCTACATCTACCATGTTCAATGAAAAGCATGATCATAAAAAATACAACCCTGCTCAAAATGATGATAGATTAAACATCCAAAACTATGATATATTGACTTCCAACATGTTCTCTCTCATCATGTTGTGCTAAAGTACATTTCCAAGTATGAAACTAAAGAAAAGGAAAAATCAGAAAGTTATCACCATATGCTAACCAAAATCTCCCAAGTTGTGGCTACATTTTTGTTGGAGTATTTCTCTCTCTCTCTCTCTCTCTAGCACACTAGGGCTATCTCTCTCTAGTGCACTTGTGAATGGGTTATTGTATAATTTCGGTTTGTCTTTGGTTCCATTCAACTCTCTTGCTTTCACTTGTGAATCTCAACATGGTATTAGAGTGAGTGTGAACCTTACATTCTCAACTCTATATCTGATCCAAAAATTATTGGCTAGTGGCATCACTCAATTTCTCTCATGACTACAAACTTTCTTGGATCATCTCTTTTTTGGGTTTTTTATAGGGTTTCTAGAAGTTCAATCCCTCTCTAAAGCCAATGCCTCTCTTCTAGAATTTCCTTGGGTATTTCTGATGTAGACCTCCCAGCCCATAGGTCAAAAATCCACACAATATATTTTCCTCCTCTGGCCCAAAGAACTTGACTGGCCCTTCTATTCCCCTTTCGGGAAATCTGCACCCACAACAAACCTTGAGGAATTTCCCCTTATACTTCGGGAGATTAGACTTCACGATTTTGTGAATCCTGTGGTCAAGCGTCCTATCCTTTCGACCCCTGAAATGCCAAAAACAACCAACACTTGACCTTTCCCCTTTCAATTTTCAGCTTTCTCCTTATCGTAATTTCAAGAGTTGCGATGTCATGCAACTCTTCCCCTCGACTCCTAGAGTCCCAAACACTGAATTGTCGAAATACCGAAACCCTAAGGTTCCGAATCCAAAAGAAAATCAACGGTTCTGGATCCCCTCATGATCCAACGGTCAGCGCGATTTTGCGTACTAGGAGTTCAAGATGCAAATTCTTGAGCTCTTGTCCTCGGGAATTTCGAAACCCCGAACTCCGAAGTTCTGAAATATCAACGTGATAGTCTCCACCTCTGCACATGAAAATTCCCCCTTTCGTGTTTCAGGGATTTGATCAGCCAAAGTCTTGGCTTACTCTTGTCCTCTCAACCCCCAAAATGCCAAAATGCTCGGACTTTGCAATAGACAAGGTCAACGACCCTTATCCACCTTGCAACTCTGTTGGATCCTATGGATCTCGCTATTTCAGGAATTCTCCCTTGATAATTCTAATCATCCAATCCTTTACTCTCAAAAGGACTTCTGGTTTTAAACTTGGCCCGGTTTGATGACCACGCTCCTTGCCTTCCTATGAACACTTCGAAAGTACAAACCCCTCCTGAGCTTCATTCGACAACTTCAAAGACTCTATCCCTCCTGAGCTTGCTTGAAAATCCTCAAGTACTCTGGGGATAACTCCTACGTGCACACCTTGCACCACTTCTTCAAATACTCCTAAGTATTTGAACCCCTTGACTCTGCGCAACTCTGCGACAACAACCCTTCAACAATTTCGCTAAGGTTGTAAACTCTGAGGCTTCACTTGGATTCCACACACCTTACATGAATTTTGAGCTTAACTTGCACTTCTACAAGAATGAGAATAACTGTATCCCTCCTGAGCTTGCAGAGATAAACTCTGAACCCGTCAACGCACTCCTTGAGGATAATTTCACTGCACTCCTTGTAGGAACACTCTTGCTCAAATAGAGAAACAATTGAAAATCATTCCCTTACTCTCACTCTCTCAGATTTCAGACATTTAATAAGAAATCATTCATGTACAACATAAATAAAATGTACAACAGAAAGAGTAAAACAACTATAAGCATAACATACAACATATGCACATAGAAAGCATTATACTACCATGAATCTGAATCAAAGCTCTTTGTATTAATTCAAAACCTCTGTACATGGAATTATTCTACACAAATCTTTACTACTGCTCTTCTCTATGCTCTATTTTGATCTATCTTGATAATGTTACAAATGATACAAGGGGAGGGTGTCTATATTCAGTTTTCCCTCCTACGCTCTAAACCATCTAATCTACATTCAAACCTACCTACTTACATTAATTATGCATAAATGCCTCTGTCTACTACAGACAAGAGAGGATCGCTCAAGATCTGTTTACATTTAAGAAGTGATCCCCTCTTAACTACTTCATTTAAGTTTGGTTCATCCAACTACAAAAACAATTTAAACACTTTTGATCACGTGCCAGAATGCGTTGGCACTTGTCCCACGCTCGCTTGTTGTTGGCGATGCTCCTGCATCATACTCCCTTGCTTGAAAATTTTCATGGGCTCCTATCCATGAGCTCTCGCATAGTATGTCCATGCTTTTAAATCTCTGCTTCATTTTCCCAGCTGACATATTCAACTAGATATCCCTTCCACTTGACCAAGTATTCAAAGTATCCCTTTCTCCTAGTCCTTTTGCTAACTCTTTTGTCTAGTATGCTTTTCATCTGTGGTTTCTCTGCAACTGGAATCTGTTTAGTCCACTGAAACTCTGGTTGTTCACTACCTACTCCTTCTTCTTCAACTTTGTAAGGGTACAAATCTGAGATGTTTAATATCGAATAAATTCCGATCCCATCGGGTAATTCAATCTCATAAGCATTTGTCCCAAATTTTCTTAGGATCTTGCACGAACCAATTTTCTTCATTTTCGATTTATTATATGTCCCCCTCGGGAATCTTTCCTTTCTCAGATGTGCCAGAATCAAATCACCAACTTCAAATTGAAGTTGTCACATGTGTTGATCTTCTCTTCGCTTATACTTTTGGCTTGAGTTTTGCAATCGCTCCCTAACTTGGTTATGAAGCTCCTTCATCGCTTCTGCTAAATCCTCTGCACTAGCACTTCTGGTCGCAGTCTGTTCTGAATCTCTCAATTCAGAAACTCCCCTTGGATGCATGCCATAAACAATTTGAAATGGACCCTGCCCCATGCTTCTGTTGATTGAATCATTATAAGCAAATTCTTCCTGTGGCAGAATATTGTCCCACTGACTGTGGTGTTCTGTCACCAAACTCCTCAGCAAGTCTCCCAAACTTTTGTTCATGAATTCTGTCTGTCCATCTGTCTAAGGATGATAAGTTGAACTGAATGACAAGTTCGTTCCCAACTTTTTCCGTAAGGTTCTCCAAAAGTGTCCCACGAACTTGGTGTCTCGATCCGAAACTATGCTCCTTGGTAAGTCGTGAAGTCGAATGACTTCTTTGAAAAACAAATTCGCAATGTGAGTTGCGTCACTGGTTTTCTAACATGGTATAAAATGTGCCATATTAGAAAATCTGTCCACCACTACAAAGATCGAGTCGAACCCTCTTTGTGTTCTCGGTAGCCCCAATATGAAGTCCATGCTTACTGCATCCCACGGTCTCTCAGGTGTGGGTAATAGTTGATATAAACCTGCATTCTGCCTCTTCCCTTTTGAATGCTGACAAATTCTACATCTATCCATGAATATTTTGACGTCTGCTGTCATTCCTGGCCAAAATTATGACTCATTTAACTTTGAGAACGTCTTTTCATGACCAAAATGCCCAACCAATCCTCCACTGTGTTTCTCCTTCAGCAAATTCTCCCTCAAAGAGCATTTTGGAATACAAAGTTGATTACCCTTAAACATTAATCCTTCCTGGATCATGTATTCTGTCCATTGACTTCTGTCCCTGAGAATTGGATTCTCAGTTGCTTCATACACCTCCTTAAAATTTGGATCATCTCTGTACATGTTCCTAAGGTCATCAAAACCCAAAGTTTTGACTCTAAACTCCTGCAACAGAAAACATTTCTTGCTGAAAGCATCAACAACTTTGTTAGCAGTTGCAGAAATATGCTTAATTACAAAAGTAAAATTTTGCATATATTCGACCCATTTAACATGTCTTTGATTCAACTTCTCCTGTTGAGTCACAAATTGCAAAGCATGATTGTCACTGTACAAGACAAACTCCTTAGGAATTAAATAATGTTTCCATTTCTTCAATGCCTAAATAATAGCATATAACTCCTTGTCATACGTGGAGTATTTTATTTTGGCTTCATTCAACTTCTCGCTGAGGTATGCTATCGGTGTATCCTCTTGGCTCAAGACTGCCCCTATTGAAAATCCACTTGCAACACATTTTACTTGAAATGTCTTTTTAAAATATGGCAACACCAAAATTGGTTGTTCTGTGATTTTCCTTTTTAGCAAATTAAAAATTTTCTCAGCTTCTTCTATCCAGTGAAAAGGATTGTGTCTCTTCTTCACTGTGTCCATCATTGGTGCACTAATTCCACTGAAATTCTGAATGAATTTTCAATAGAAACTAGCCAATCCATGAAAACTTCTTACCTCGAATATACTCTTTGGTGATGGCCAATTATTAATCACCTCCACTTTATCTGGATCCATCCTTAATTTATCTGCAGAAATAACAAACCCTAAATAAATGAGCTTTGTCTTCATGAATGAGGATTTCTTCATGTTTATCAGCAGCTTCTCTTGCTGTAACCTCTGCATCACTGTAGCCAAATGTTTCAGATGATCTACCTCCGTTTTACTGAAAATCAGTATGTCATCAAGGTACACAATGACAAATTTTCCAATGAAATCCTTCAGGAATTCATTCATCAACCTCATGAAGGTACTAGGCAAGTTTGTTAAGCCAAATGGCATAACAAGCCATTCATATAACCCCTCATTGGTTTTGAAGGTTGTCTTCCATTCGTCTCCTTCCCTCATATGAATTTGATGATAACAACTTTTCAAATCAATCTTTGAAAAACATTTGGCCCCACTTAAGAAATTCGTCAAATCATCCATCCTTGGCAATGGAAATCTATACCTGATGGTTATCTTGTTGATTACCCTCGAGTCAGTACACATCCTCTAGCCTTCATCATTCTTTGGACTGAGCATTGTCGGAACAACACACGGACTCAAGCTTTCTCTAACCAACCCCTTGTCCATTAAGTCCCGGACCTATCTCTTGACTTCTTCATTGTCCTGTGGTGTCAATCTGTACGTTTCTTTATTTGGAAAACTAGCTCCAGGTATGAGATCAATATGATGACTTATACTTCTGATCGGTGGAAACGAATGAGGTAGTTTGTCCTCTACTATATCAGCGAACTCCCCCAGTAGTTTCTAAACCTCTTCCGGTAAATCATTTACCATTGTACTAGTTAAAACAATTTTAGGCTTCTTAACCACAATAAATTGTGGTTCCTCCTTCTTCTTAACCTCTGTAAGAAGTTCCTTCCCACTCATGAGAAGTACAGCGTTGCTTATTTCAGGTTTTACTTCCTTGTCCTTAATTGGCAACAGCATGTGAGTTCTCCCATTTTTCTCTAGGGTGTTGTTGACGGGTGAAAATTGACCATCTATCAATTGGGAGAGTGGATCTAGTCCGAGGTTGTCTAATAACCCAATTCGTTTGGGATAACTCACCCTAACGGGTTTAGCGGCTCCATTAGCCGATCTAAGGTCCTAAGAAAAAAAAAAAAAAAAAACTACTCTAAACTAACTAAAAATAACTATTAAAACAAACTAAACAATTCTAACTATTATATATACAATCTACTATCTAATACTATGCTAACTCTAAGAAATTAAATATCTAACTACTAGCAGAAATAAATCTTATTCACAAATGTACAATATTTACAATTTACAGATTTGTATGGAAACCTGAAAAACTCATTAATATTCTGTCCTAAGACAGCGAGAGCTATTGTTTTTTATTTTTATAATTCTATGAAAAAGAAATAAACTGAAAACTAAATAAACTAAGAAACTAAAATACTAACTCTAACTACAAATCTAAACTACACATATATCTAACTAAATTACTTAAATTATACTAACAAATTAACTATCAAATAAATAACAAACTAACCTGAAGAAACGCTCCAGGTTCGTCCTGTATGATGATTGCCTTAGCTGATCGGAGGGAAGAAACCCGCACCGAATTATCCATGAGCTTCTCGTAAACTAGAAGTTGTTGTGCTCTTCAAATATAATTACAGGACAAACAAGACATAAATTTTTTTTACAACAATCTTATGATTTATAAATCTTCACAGTTAGATAAATCTGTATGCAAAGATCTATACAAAATGATTCAATTAACGAAGAAGAGAAATCTGTGATTCATTAACTGAAACCAAGTGATTGTCATACTTTTAAAAATAATGAAAGAGATCAGATATGGATAACACATTAATCAAATCATATCATCCTGCAATAGATTATGATAGCTAAAGTAGTCTATAATCAACTACAAATTGATATGCAAAAACTTGAAACAAAAGATTGATATATTGAAAGCGAAAGTTGTTACAAGACATCAACTCTCGTCTCAGTTTGTATCATAAATCCATAGCCTGGTTCTCCCACAAGTGAGGATGCTCCTTATTACAGAAAATAATAAGTATTTAAAGACCTCCTACAGGGTAAAACATCCCTGTGGAAGTTATCAAAACTGTTTACAGAAAATCTGGGATGATATCCCAAGTTCCTATCTCTAACTCAAATAACAACTTAAAAATAAAACTATATCACATAAATATCTCCTAGACTTCCATAGCATACCCAATGCAATTCGAATGTACCTGAAAGAGGTAAAAAAAGGACAGGTTAAGAGGATGTTTTGCTAATGAAAATGTTAAAAAAATCTAATTCTAAAGACTAGCTACAGAATCTTGCGATTCTATAGCAGGTCTAAATCAAACACATAATCGTATTAAAATCAATTCAAATCTTAGAAAATATATTCAAACTATCAAAAGATATTTGATTGCTAAAAGCCTCATTCAAATCGACACTTGTATGCAAATTGAACAAACTAAATCAAATGATAACCTAGATAGCTACACTCTGTTTAATTCGTTATAACCAATTCGGGTAAACAACATCGCATTGGATAACTGAACAGTAATGAAATCGTTTCATAATCAATTAAAATCACAAATAGTTTCTTCAACTATCCACAAGATCACTTCAAATCCATAACCAAATCAACACATAGTCATGCTCTAATTTTAGCATAAAAACCTCATGTTCAGGTCAGATACAAACAAAAATCCAAGAGAAAGCAAAAACCATTGATTTCGTTAACTCAAATCAACAGTATTATTCAAAACGAATCAAACTTAGTGAAAACTGATCAATTGCTAAACTGGGCACGACCAAATTGTGTAACCAAATCATCACTTCATTTATTTTTAGAAAAACAAAAACAATGTACAGGATCCACAACATAACCATTTTTGATATGGCTATGACAGAGTCATTTCAAACAATAGGTAGAGCTATTTGAAAACCAAACTCAATTCATTATATTAATCCTAGCAATTGATAGAAAGGAATTGATATCAAAATGCATACTTGGACGATGAGCAGACAACTTGGTCATGAAAATTTGGAATTTACGAAGGCTGTAGCCAATTCGACATTCCTAAATACGATGGAACCAGTGGTTTTCTGCTTCTTGTCATTAGCTTGAAGATTATCCCTTTGGCTTGTCAATACTGTAACTTGGTTTTCCAATGATTTGATTTTCAACTATAATAAGGGAATGTCGGTATAGTGGCATTCCAACCACACATTACATTGGTCACATGACGACTGCCCGGGCTTCGAAATTGCAGGTGAGGGTTTGTTTAAAACGCTGAGGGTTTCATTAGGTAGCTTGATCCCAGGGTAGCTAGGATTTTTCTTTAGGCAAGGGGGTAAATTAGAAACGAAGTCATAAGGTGGCTCGGAGCACAGACCTTGGGAATAAAGGTACTCACTAGCCAGGAAGCGCTCTATATCAAAGTCAGAATCTTCACTGAGGACTATGGGCTTCTGCTCAACATTTGGCTTAGGTTTATTTTGGGCCAGTCTCGATATGATTCGAGCATTCTTTTAACCTTTTCCATCGACAATAGGGTTACCCTTAACCTTCTTGCTCACAGGATTTTTTACAGCCTCAACCTTGTCTGTTATAACGTTGGGTAGGTCGATATCAGGGTTGACCGATGGTTTGGGAGAAGGTAGAAGGGCATGAAAGGGCACGGGTGGCCCGACCTTAGTCTCACTAACCATAGACTTATCAACTTGGACAGACTCTGAATCAACAAAACCATTCCGAGAGATAAAAGCTTGCCAACTATCGTCGTGGAGGTTTAAATGATGAACAACGATGAGTCTGATTAGGCCATGGTGAAACAAGCTACTATCGGCTTTCTCTCGTTTAAACCTCTTAGCCATTTTATAAAGACTACGCTAGAAATAAAATGGCATATTCAATGGATAACCCATGAAATTGATTAACAGTCGAAGGTGATAAAGAAAAACCAATCCATACCGACCCTCACAAGTCACAAATTGTTTAATCACTATCAAAAGATCATGCCACCTTGGTTTAAGTGTGGAAATAGGCATACCTCTATCACAGGATGTGACCTTCTGTGAGACGAACAATAAAGGCCATGGAACCTCCTCAACTTTAGAGTTTTTAAACCATCACTGGCCCATGGCTGCTAATCCTGTGGCAGAGCTAATGAACTCTTCATTGATTTCAAGATAAATGTCACCTATTTTGGCCGTGCACCCATCAAAAGTGAGGGAAAATTGCTGTGCAAAAAACAAATTGAAACCCTCGAACCTCTGCACAAACGTGAGCCAACCATTATCTTGTAAATCTTTCCGGGCATTATCGAACAGTAGCAGGGTTTGACTACCGTTCATCTCAATTCGCACCACTGGTGCCATGGAGAAGAGCACACGATAAGTGATGTGAACAAGCAAGGGTTTGAACGCAGCCTACATAGGAGAAGAATGCTCAAAGGTTTACCCGATGCTAGCAGAGGTGAAACAGGGATAGGGGTAAGCATTAATGACATCATGCGAAGGTGGTGGAGCTATTTCTGTCCATGCAGAATAGTCATTACCATGGTACAATTGTCGGCACTTTCAACTATTCAAATCACAATGCATATGTGTTACAACTATGCCACTTCAATCAATCAATCGAAACCTTTGGTAAGTGGATAAACCATTCGCGCAATCAAAAGTTATGCCATAGTTTTAAAACCAAACACACAAATCAAAACCAATACCAAGTGTTGTATGAAACGATTCACACCAAGGGTTTGAATCATAACACCAATTCTTTTTCAAATAATCAATATGCCAAGTGAATTGATCAAATAACATATAGATCCAATTACCAATGCATCACAACTCAATCACTCATGAAACGAAATTACATAATCAATCAAAGAATTTCAAATGAGTGCAGATCAAAAGGGGTTTTCCAACTGCATAATGATAAGTAAAATGTAAATGCAATGGGCATATCGACAAGAATGATAACGACAATTCAATGAATATTTTAATGCGACTTCGAAAGACCAAGTTTTCACACTTACAGTCGTGAAAACAAGAACGAAGGTAAGTGTGTAAATAGCGCAAAAATAAAAGTGTCATTTATTTGAGAATTGCAACGAAAAATTAAGGTTTGCAAAACATTGGTGTAGGCAGCTTATAAGGATAGTAGAAAATGTGAATTGGCTGCCAACAATGGAGACACACTGGTAGAAGCAGTTATCTCTACCAAAAGAACAAATTCAGATTAGGACAACAAAGATAATTCCGACTCAAAAACAACAACCAAAAAATCGTATAAACATCATCATTAATCAACTATTCCAGCAGTGTTTTAAAAGATGAAAACTGATAACAGTCTTAAGACCAGGGAGTCACGAAATTAAAGAAAAATATCCAATACTATTGACAGAGCCACTGCTGCCAGCAGGCGTCCATAGCCTTGACAGGGTTTCCATTTAACCCACTCTGACATATGTATCCTGCCAAGAAGTTCTAGATCAGAATAAAGGACAATAAGAGGTTTCTTATTTGCAAATTTTCATGTACCCGACATTGCTTCGCCGTCTGCAGGCCTGTTCAGTACCCCGACGAAGTTGTCTTGGCGTCGTGCATGCATTTACCCACTGCCAGCAGACCTGTTCAGCATCCCGGTGGGTTTACAAACACTTCCCACAGCTCTATTAATAATTTATTTTGTTTTTTCTTCTTCAAAGGTATATAGTTGAGCGGGGTGACACTGAAAAATCATGATATTTTAACATATATATTTTTAGACCTCATCAGAATTTTTTAGAACTGTCCTTTATTAAGATCCAGAGAGGTTTCATTTACAAAAACAACTTCCTAAGGCAGGGAGACATCTTCTGAGTCATTCCCTTAAGGAATAGGAACAACGTAAAAAGATAATAGATGATCATGACAAGCTTTACTCAGAGATCTAAATCAGTCAACTTCTTTCAAACAATAGACTTTTTGCCAACACAGATATAAATTTCGTTTATACAATTTTCTTAGCAGTTATTTCAGCGAAGGAATTTTTTGTTTTCTTTATCTGAATAGCTCATTATACAGGTATGTGTATCTCCAAAAACACAAACTGATAAACTCAAAGGGGAAATCAAAAACAAAAAGAAAACGAAAAAAAAAACAAACAAAAGCAAAATATGTACATAGTATACAAGGGTTGTTGTCAAGCAAAGTATCTTTTCAGGGCTTGGCTATTCACCGGATAGGTGTCAGGCTATCCTTCTAGATTTTTCAATTGAAAAGAACTGGGACCTAACTTTTCAGCAATTAAAAACAGTCCAAGCCACAAGTTTTGAAATTTCGTGTGCTCTCCCTTTCCCTCATGTGGTTTGTCCCATTTCAGGACGAGGTCACCTACTTCAAAATTCCTATTAGAAGAAGAGTTAGAATCGAACCATATTTTAACCAATAGTTGATGTTGATCTTGGGCTCTTACCTCTTTTAGCTTCATCAAAGCGTTAATCCGGTTTTCCAAAGGGGGACAATCTTCTTCTTGGATTTTCTGCGATAAATGTAGTGAAGGAAGAAGAATGTGAGGTGACAGAATTGCTTCTCTGCCATAAATGAGAAAAAAGGTGGAGTTACCTATAGTAGCTTTTGGTGTTACCCTATCATCCCACAGCGCGTTTAAGAGTGCATTGTGCCAATTTTTGTGATTTTCAACCACCGTTCTCTTGATGATTTTAATCAAGTTCTTGTTTGTTGATTCTGCCAATCCGTTGCCCTGGGGGTAATAACTAGTGGAATATTTTAGTTTGATTCCTTTTTCCAAAGAAAACTCGCTCATCTCAAGAGAGGAAAAGTAAGAAGCATTATTGAATAATAAACAGTCAGGGATACCAAAACGAGTGATAATGTTCGAATTTAGAAAGGCAATTACTTGACTGGTGTTGACGGTTCTTAACACGACAACTTCAGACCATCGGGTAAAGTAATCTGTGGCTGTCACAATAAACTTGTGTTGTTGTGAGGACGGGGGGTTGATTGGACCTATGATTTCAAGGCCCCACTACTAAAAAGGAGAGTCTACTGAAACATGCTGCAAAGGAAAGAATGGTTTTTGTAACCGCCCTGATGCTTTTTGACAAATGATACACTTACGACACAAGGCATGTGCATCTCTAAAAAGCGTGGGCTAGTAATAACCGGCTCTTAAAACCTTATGGGCAGTGGTGTCACCACCAAAATGACCACCAGCTTCTCCTGCATGCAACTCTAACAAGACTTTTTCTGCTTCGTCCTTTTCAAAACAGCGCATCAGTACGTCGTCAAAAATTTGAGGAAATAGGATACCATTAACCAGATGAAAGGAGGCAGACTTTAATCTCAATGCTCTTATTTTAGTAGGATTCAGGTGACGAGGTGCTGCCCCATGTTCAAGACAGAATCTTATATCGTCATACCAAGGACTGACAGGGTTTTGTGCGCAACAGATTAGATTTTGATCATGTTGTACTAGGTTTGACGTATCGCTTTCTTCTTGTTGTCCTGCTGCTGAATCAGCAACTAACTTGCATAACCCTTGGCCTCTCACTATCTGAGCTGGGGTGATTTCTAAGTCATACTCCTGCAAGGAGGTGACCCAGTTAGCCCTCTTTTCTCCTAGTTCCTTCTGCACTAACAGGTTCCTGACGGCTGGGTAGGGGACAATGACTTTCGTCCTTGACTTCAAAAGATAGGACCGAAAATGCTTGATTGTTTTGAAAACAGCATAGGCTTGCCGATCTATCGATGCATAATTAAGTTAATCACCTTTGAAAGAAGAGCTCATAAAGGAGATGGGTACTTCATTGTTCTCGACATTCTTTTGAGTTAAGACGGTGGCATAGGAACGGTTAGAAGCAAAAGTGTAGAGTGTAAAGTCTTGAGAAAAGTCGGGGCTCATGAGAGACGGAGCATCTATTATGGCCTTCTTTATTGCATTAAAAGCTTGATTTTCTAGGGGTCCCCAGTGATATTGGGTGTCTTTCTTAATTAGGTTCTGCAAAGGTCTGACCATCTCGGAGAAACTGGGGACAAATCTTCTCACAAAGTTAATCTGGCCTAAGAAAGACTGCATAGATTTTTTGGATGTAGGAGGGGGAAGTTTTGTGATGACTTGAGTCCTTTCGGGGTCGATAATCATCCCTTCACTTGACACAATAAATCCCAAGATTTTACCCTGTTCTACTACAAAGATGGATCTTTTAGGATTTAAGGAGATGCCGTATTTACAACATCGCTGTAAAACGGCTCGTAAGTGAGCTAGATGATCGGTTTTGTTTTTAGAGAAAATGGTAACATCATCTAAGTAAACTATGACGGACTGATTGATTAGGCCTCAGAAAGCAATTTCCATTGCTCTCTGAAAAGTGGCACCATCATTAATCAATCCAAAGGGCATTTTTCGATAAGCATAAGTGCCCCACGGGGTATGAAAGGTGGTTTTAAGTTGGTCTGGTGGAGACATCAGGACTTGGTTGTATCCTGAGAAACCATCCAGTAAGGATAGCCTCGCAGAACTAGATACCTGTTAAAGGATCTATTCCATGGGTGGGACAGGATAGTTGTCTTTATCAGACGCTCTATTAAGGTTTCGGAAATCGACGCAGAGTCGAATTTCCCCACTTTTCTTCCGAAATGGGACAAGGTTAGAAACCCATTGAGTGTGCCTAACAGGAAAAATTATCTTAGCATTTAGGAGTTTATTCAATTCTTTTTGAATGGTCGGTTCAAGCTTAGGGTGCATTTTTCTCAATTTTTGTTGAAAGGGTAAGGTTTGAGGCTTCATAGGAATGACATGCTGTATGATGTTATGGTCGAAAGTTTTAAGGTTGTCATACGTCCATGCAAAGGAATCTTTAAATTCTTTGAACAATTTAATAAATGCAACTTTTTCTTGTTCAGAACATCCTACCCCTAGATTAATGCACTGCGGATTGTCCTTAGTTCCTAAGTTCACTTTTTCATAAGATAACGAGGAACTATTGGTTTTAAAGTTGATCGATTTTTTGAATTTATCTTGAAGATCATAAAACTTCTCTAATCTAACTACAGATTTAGGGATCGAATTTACCATATCCGATGAAGATTCAAGAGTTCTCGGATCTGGTATTACCATGAAATCACGCAAATTGTCGTCGTGTGTGTGTTCGTCTATCACCGCGCCTTGAAAAGTTTCTTCCATGTGCAGGAAGCTAATAATCTGCTGATCGTCGTCAAAGACTCTCTAGCTCGTGATGTTGTCAAGAACGGATGGTTGGAACAACAGTTCGATGGAGAATGCATCTGGGGACAAGCCTTCTGCAGGAAAGAGTTTAGAAGCTACATTAGCTAATAAATCTGCTTCAAAGTTATTCAATCTGGGAATAGAATTTATATTGAAAGCGGAAAATTTATTCATCAAATTCCATACCTCAGATTGGTATATTTTAAGATGCGGAGACAGACAGTGGATAGAATCTCTCACTTGTCTAACCACTATTTCAGAGTTGCCAAAGACGGACAAATTTTGAATATTCATATCCAAAGCTTTTCTGAGACCTTGTAGTAAAGCCTCATATTCTGCAGTATTATTAGTACATTCAAATTCCAACCTACATGCAATCAATGTTTTGTTACCTGCCAGATCGATAATGACGCAACCTGCACCAGCTCCTTCTTTGGACTTTGACCCGTCAAAATAAAGAGACCAAATTTGATTTCCATCGGGTACATGAGACCGTTGCGTAGAAGCTTTTGGCTGCACATATGCTACAATCTCAGACTGATGTTCTGGATTGGTGATGGTTGAAGCCTCAGCCATGAAATTGCCAAAAAACGTGTCCATCCCTTGTACTTCGGGTGAATCAACAGAAGGTGTAAAGGGTTCGTTGGGATCGTTCAAATCTATGACCATGAACTTAAGGTAGCATTCACGATTTACCTTGATCTTGTTGGGCTTGTCGTTCTCTAGAAGCCATAGATGAGACCAATCTGTCGCGAAATAACCATGTAGCTGCTTCGACCAGTCCCTGCTTAAAAATAGGCCATACACTTCTAGAATATCCACAACAATTATATCAATGACTTGATGAACCTTGGGGTTAGACGATAATCTTATAAGCACATTCTTTAGTTCACCTATAACTTTAACATTGGTCCGATCAAGTTGTATGATTTTTAAAGTAGATGGTTCAACTTCGGCGTTAATTTTTTGGCATACAGACCATGGCATCACATTGGATGACGCTCCTGAGTCTACCATACAATTGTGCACGTTTCTATTAAAGATTTCGAAAGTTAACAAAAATGGAGGTACATTTTTGCGAGTACTAAGGGTAGTAGTTTGTGGCTTTTTACTCGCAGTTTCTAAAGCTACTTTATCTACATTATTTACATTATTTACATTATTTACAGGAAGGCTTCCTTTATCTTTAGGATCAGGATTGTTTTTAGTGCAAGTCTTCTGAGGAACTTTTTTTTGCACAACCTTGTTACCGCTTGAATTACCTTTTTTTCCATTCTCTGAGATATTCTGTAACATTTTTTGTAGCAGAAATGGAAATTTCAATAACTCATAAACAAAAATGTTAGCTCTCAACTTTTTAAGATCTTCAACTAAATCATAATCTAAGTTGGGGTTCACATTACTCTGTTTAGTCTCAGTTGGTTTAGATTGCTTTGGAGGCGAAGTTGTAGTGTTTTCGGAAGAAGGTTTGTTGGTTTTCTTACTCCTGGTATTATAAGGATGAATTGTCTCGAAGTTAGATTGAAAGATGCTATCCGAGAAGTGCCCAGAAATATTCAGAGAAGACTCCTCTTCTTGAACTATCTCTTTTTCAACCACCTCCTCGGGAATCTCAGGAGGCATGAAGTTATCTTGGGCTTCTAGAATTGTTTGAAGGGTGCATTGCAGACTTTCTAGATTAAAGCCTTTGGTGGTTGGACTAGGTCGGTTGGTAGGAAAAGGCTTCCGTAACGGGGGATTGTAAGGTCCTATGCTTGAAGAAGCTTCTTCAGTCATCCTTTTTAGGTCTATAACTTGATTTGACAGTTTTTGAACAACTTTAGTTAAGTTTTCTAAATCCGAGCTTTCAGTTTGTGTTTTACTTTGAGTAGGTCTGGGGAGGATTTCGATCTTCTTTTTGGAAGAAGAAATAGTCTCTGTTTCATTGCTAGTAGAGTCTTTAAGACTAAGAATATCCTTTTCAATCTGGCTGGCCTCCTCGAAGGCTTCTAACAATGTGGCTTTCTTAGATCGTTTAACCCAAATAGCTATACTTTGATGCAAAGCTTTAGTGTAGTATGCTATTATAAGACTCTTGGAAGGCATGGAATCAGCAGGGATTCGGTTTTTAAGTGTTAAGAATCTTTGATTAAAGTCTTAAAATTTTTCTTTTGGGTCCATTCTTAAGCTAGAAAGGTCCATGACTAGGACTTCCGGAGGCTTACCGTCTCCGAACTTTTCCAAAAAGCACAACTCAAACTTTTCCCAAGACACGATGGTATGGGGTTGCTGGGCAAAGTACCATGTAGATGCATTTCCCTCGAAAGTGTAGAGGAAAAACCTATAGACAACGTCTTCATGCTCGACATTGCGGAGTCTTATGTCTAACATAAACTTTTTAATGTGATCTTCAGCAATCTGTTTTGAGTCAGGGTCAAACTTGGGAAGCCATTTCTCCGGATGTTTAGGTAAAGGATGCTGAGCTCCAGGTCTAGCTACTGGATCCTGGTTGAGCCAAGGTCTAGCAGGGTTGTTTTGGTTTTCCATTGGTGTAGTGGGTGTGGAAGGCTGAGAAGGGGAATTTCCTTCATCAGAGGAATCTCCTCCAGAAGAGGAAGGAGATGATGGAGGTGGTGAAGGAGGTGTTCCAGATCCTCCTGCAGCAGGATTTAGGTTTGGATCTATAGGGTTCACAATGAGATTAGTGCCTCCTAATTGTTCTCTGATATTAGAGAAATCCAAAGGTTGGTCCAACGGATAGGTTGGTTGCCTCAAACGGGCTAAGGCACTATGAGTTCTTATAAGAGATTGACGGACAATCTCTTGTATGTCACCACTTGTAGGATTAGGGGTTACTAGCTCAACTGTGATCCTTGGATCATCGGTTGAAGTGGTTGTTGTTTGAGGGGGAATATTATCATTCGAATGGCTTCTAGTCACTATAGGTGAGCGATTAGGTGGTGGAGTCATCTTGCAACCTCCTCGTGCCATTAATTAATTTTAGGACCTCCTTCTAGCGCCATTTGTTGACGGGCGAAAATTGATCGTCTGTCAACTGGGAGAGTGGATCCGGTCTGAGGTTGTCTAATAACCCAATCCATTTGGGATAAACCACCCTGACGGGTTTAGCGGCTCCGTTAGCTGATCTAAGGTCCTAAGAAAACAAAAAAATAAAAACTGCTCTAAACTAACTAATTTAACTAAAAATAACTATTAAAACAAACTAAACAAATCTAACTATTATATATACAATCTACTATCTAATACTATGCTAAATCTAAGAAATTAAATATCTAACTACTAACAAAAATAAATCTTATTCACAAATGTACAATATTTACAATTTACAGATTTTTATGGAAACCTGAAAAACTCATTAATATTCTGTCCTAAGACAGCAAGAGCTATTGTTTTTTATTTTTATAATTCTATGAAAAAGAAATAAACTGAAAACTAACTAAACTAAGAAACTAAAATACTAACTCTAACTACAAATCTAAACTACACATATATCTAACTAAACTACTTAAATTATACTAACAAATTAACTATCAAATAAATAACAAACTAACTTGAAGAAACGCTCCAGGTTCGTCTTGTATGATGATTGCCTTAGCTGATCGGAGGGAGGAAACCTGCACCGAATTATCCACGAGCTTCTCATAAACTAGAAGCTGTTGTGCTCTTCAAATATAATTACAGGACAAACAAGACATAATTTTTTTTTACAACAATCTTATGATTTATAAATCTTCACAGTTAGATAAATCTGTATGCAAAGATCTATACAAAATGATTCAATTAATGAAGAAGAGAAATTTGTGATTCATTAACTGAAACCAAGTGATTTCTGTACTTTTAAAAATAATGAAAGAGATCAGATATGGATAGCACATTAATCAAATCATATCATCCTGCAATAGATTATGATAGCTAAAGTAGTCTATAATCAACTGCAAATTGATATGCAAAAACTTGAAACAAAAGATTGATATATTGAAAGAGAAAGTTGTTACAAGACATCAACTCTCATCTCAGTTTGTATCATAAATCCATAGCCTGGTTCTCCCACAAGTGAAGATGCTCCTTATTACAAAAAATAATAAGTATTTACAGACCTCCTACAAGGTAAAACATCCCTGTAGAAGTTATCAAAACTGTTTACAGAAAATCTGGGATGATATCCCAAGTTCCTGTCTCTAACTCAACTAACAACTTAAAAATAAAACTACATCACATAAATATCTCCTAGACTACCACAGCATACCCAATGCAATTCGAATGTACCTGAAAGAGGTCAAAAAAGGATAGGTTAAGAGGATATTTTGCTAATGAAAATGATAAAAAAATCTAATTCTAAAGACTAGCTACAGAATCTTGCGATTCTGTAGCTGGTCTAAATCAAACATAGAATCGTATTAAAATCAATTAAAATATTAGAAAATACATTCAAACTATCAAAAGATATTTGATTGCTAAAAGTCTCATTCAAATCGACACTTGTATGCAAATTGAACAAACTAAATCAAATGATAACCTAGATAGCTACACTCTGTTTAATTCGTTATAACCAATTCGGGTAAACAACATCGCATTGGATAACCGAACAGTAATGAAATCGTTTCATAATCAATTGAAATCACAAATAGTTGCCTCAACTATCCACAAGATCACTTCGAATCCATAACCAAATCAACACATAGTCGCGCTCTAATTTTAGCATAAAAACCTCCTGTTCAGGTCAGATACAAACAAAAATTCAAGCGAAAGCAAAAACCATTGATTTTGTTAACTCAAATCAACATAATTATTCAAAATGAATCAAACTTAATGAAAACCGATCAATTTCTAAACTGGGCATGACCAAATCGTGTAACCAAATCATCACTTCATTTATTTTTAGCAAACCGAAAACAATGTACAGGATCCACAACATAACCGTTTTGGATATGGCTATGATAGAGTCATTTCAAACAATAGGCAGAGATATTTGAAAACCAAACTCAATTCATTATATTAATCCTAGCAATTGATAGAATGGAATTGATATCGAAATCCATACCTGGATGAAGAGCAGACAACTTGGTCATGAAAATTTGGAATTTACGAAGGCTGTAGCCGATTCGACATTCCTAAATACGATGGAACCAGTGGTTTTCTGCTTCTTGTCATTAGCTTGAAGCTTATCCCTTTGGCTTGTCAATACTGTAACTTGGTTTTCCAACGATTTGATTTTCGACTGTAATAAGGGAACGTCGGTATAGTAGCGTTCCAACCACACATTACATTGGTTGCATGATGACTACCCGAGCTTCGAAATTGCAGGTGAGGGTTTTTTTAAAACGCCGAGGGTTTCATTAGGTAGCTTGATCCTAGGGTAGCTAGGATTGTTCTTTAGGCAAGGGGGTAAATTAGAAACGAAGTCATAGGGTGGCTCGGAGAATAGACCTTGGGAATAAGGGTACTCACTAGCTAGGAAGCGCTCGATATCAGAGTCGGAATCTTCAGTGAGGACTATGGGCTTCTTCTCAGCATTTGGATTAGGTTTATTCTGGGCCAGTCTCGATATGAGTCGAGCATTCTTTTTACCTTTGCCATCGACAGTAGGGTTACCGTTAACCTTCTTGCTCATAGGATTTTTTACAGCCTCAACCTTGTCTGTTATAACGTTGGGTAGGTCGATATTAGGGCTGACCAAGGGTTTGGGAGAAGGTAGAAGGGCATGAAAGGGAATGGGTGGCCCGACCTTAGTCTCACTAACCACAGACTTATCACCTTGGACAGACTCTGAATCAACAAAACCATTCCGAGAGAGAAAAGCTTGCCAACTATCACCGTGGAGGTTTAAATGATGAACAACGATGAGTCTGATTAGGCCATGGCGAAACAAGATACTATCGGCCTTCTCTCATTTAAACCTCTTAGCCATTTTATAAAGACTACGCTGGAAGTAAAATGGCATATTCAACGGATAACCCATGAAATTGATTAACAGTCGAAGGTGATAAAGAAAAACCAATCCATACCGACCCTCACAAGTCACGAATTGTTTAACCACTATCAAAAGATCATGCCACCTTGGTTTAAGCGTGGAAATAGGCATACCTTTGTCACAAGATGTGACCTTCCGTGAGACGAACAATAATGGCCATGGCACCTCCTCAACTTTAGAGTTTTTAAACCATCGCTGGCCCGTGGCTGCTAATCCTGTGGCAGAGCTAATGAACTCTTCATTGATTTCAAGATGAATGTCACCTATTTTGGCCCTACACCCATCAAAATTTAGGGAAAACTGTTGTGCAACAAACAAATTGAAACCCTCGAACCTCTCCACAAACGTGAGCCAACCATTATCTTGTAAATCTTTCTGGGCATTATCGAACAGTAGCAGGGTTTGACTACCATTCGACTCAATTCGCACCATCGGTGCCATGGAGAATATCACATGGTAAGTGATGTGAATGAGCCAGGGTTTGAACGTAGCCTACACAGGAGAAGAATTCTCAAAGGTTTACCCGATGCTAGCAAAGGTGAAATAGGGATAGGGGTAAGCATTAATGACATCGTGCGAAGGTGGTGGAGCTATTTCTGTCCATGCAGAATAGTCATTACCATGGTACAACCGTCGACGCTTTCAACTATTCAAATCACAATGCATATGTGTTACAACTATGCCACTTCAATCAATCAATCAAAACCTTTGGTAAGTGGATAAACCATTCGCGCAATCAAAATTTATGCCATAGTTTTAAAACCAAACACACAAATCAAAACCAATACCAAGTGTTGTATGAAACGATTCACACCAAGGGTTTGAATCATAACACCAATGCTTTTTCATATAATCAATATGCCAAGTGAATTGATCAAATAACATGTAGATCCAATTACCAATGCATCACAACTCAATCACTCATGAAACAGAATTACATAATCAATCAAAGAATGTCAAATGAGTGCAGATCAAAAGGGTTTTGCCAACTGCATAATGATAAGTAAAATGTAAACGCAATGGGCATATCGACAAGAATGATAACGACAATTCAGTGAAGATTTTAATGCGACTTCGAAAGACCAAGTTTTCACGCTTACAGTCGTGAAAACAAGAAAAAAGGTAAGTGTGTAAATAGCGCAAAAATAAAAGTGTCATTTATTTGAGAATTGCGACGAAAAATTAAGGTTTGCAAAACATTGGTGTAGGCAGCTTTTAAGGATAGTAGAAAATGTGAATTGGCTGCCAACAGGTGTATGTGTTCTTCCTCCCATCATGAATCACATTCCTGTCATATTTCCATGGTCTACCCATCAATAAATGACAAACATCCATGGGAATGACATCACACAATATCTTATCGTTATATCCTCCTATTTTAAATTCAACTAAACAATGTTTAATGACATTTACCTGATGTCCTTTTTGTAGCCATGAAACTTTGTATGGACTTGGATGTTCAATAGTCTCCAACTCCAGGATTTCTACCATCTCCGTAGAAATGAGATTGTCTGTGCTACCACTGTCCACGATGACCTTGCATACCCTGTCTTTGGTCTTGCAAGCAGTCCAAAAACGACTGTTCCTTTGCACTGGATTCTCCACCTCCTTTTCTAGCGTTAAGAGAACCTTCCTCATCACTAGTGATCTTCCGTCTTCAGTATCCTCTGCTTCAACATTCCACCTTTGTGCTTCGGCAGTGTGAGTCTCACCACCTTATTTCTTCTTATCTGGAAATTCATAAGACTTGTGTCCATTCTTTCCGCATGTGAAGCATTTTATTACTCCACCTCTGCCTCTTCCTCTTCCTCTAGCGTGAGGAAAAGTGTTATTATCAGCATACTGTCCCCTCTGTTTAGCATATTTCCCTCTCTGTGAGCTTCCACCTCTCTCAGATTGAGGTTGAGGTTTCTTCCACTCTTCCTTAGGCTTATGATTCCTATCTTGGACAACTGTTTTTCCTCTGGGCTGACTTCTCCCTCGACCTCTTTGACCCTTCTTTTGGTTTAACTTCTCTTTAGCCTTTAGAGCCATCTGATAAGCATCTTCCACCATTCATATACCTAGAAACCTTTTCATCATCGCTTTCAAGATGACCTGCTCTGATGTTCAGCTTGTAGAACTCTTCAGTGTACTCCTTCACTGACATCATCTTCTGTCTCAAATTCTGCATCCTTTGAAACAGAGTAATTTGGTAATCCCTGGGAATGAATTTTGCCTTCATCTTCGTGATCATTCTATCCCAACTCTTCATTTTCTGCTTGCCTTTGCAGTGTCTGTTAGCTTGTAGTTCATCCCACCACAATGTTGCATGTCCTTTAAGTCTTGTGATAGCATGTTTTACCTTCTTGTCTTCCTCGACAATTTCAGGGATGATTTTAGGGGCTAAATTTCATTCATGGGCTAATTTTCAATGGTTTTCACAAAAAAAAGATTCGCTATTTTAAAAATGATTCACCCAAATTCTATAGGATAAAATTATTTTACCTTAAAAATCGCCAAAATTTTATAAAAACTATATAAAATCCTTAGAAATTTTAACATTTTTACAAAAATATCGCCAAACATTTATAGTTGGCATATGAAGGATTAGTAAGATTCGCTAAGGTTTCTACATTTTAAAATAAATTTCCATCCTTAAAATCATCCCTGCTCGACATCTTCATAGTCAAAATACATGTCCAGAGCTCTAATCCAGTCTAGAAGCTCTTCAACATCTAGGTTTCCCTCATATACTGGGATATCCATTTTTTCCCTAGCACCCATTATTGCAACAACCCTAATCAAGCGTTCATTTGTTGCATCTTCTGCTGTAACTTCTTCTCCTTCATGTCCAGCTTCATCTTCACTTTCAGATTCACTGACATCTCCAACACCAGTTGTGCACCTCTATTTTATTTCCATGTCCACGAGTCTAGCGTGTATGTCACGCATCTCTCTTTCCATCGTTGGATTTGGCACCTACTTACCCCTTTCTCTTGGCATTTCCCTTTCCTCTGGCGGATCAGGTGTTTGCCTGTCTCTTCTTCTCAGTAGAATGGCTGATATTATTTCTCACTTTCCTTGTTCCGAAGTATACAAATAGATTTAGGCTCTAATACCAAATTTGATGCAGACCTCCCAACCCACAGGTCGGAAATCTGCATAGGATCTTTTCCTCCTCTAGCCCAAAGAGCTCGATTAGCCCTTCTATTCCCCTTTTAGGAAATCTGCACCCACAACAAACCTTGAGGAATTTCCCCTTATACTTTGGGAGATCAGACTTCAGGATTTCACGAATCCTGTGGTCAAGCATCCTATCCTTTTGACCCTTGAAATGCCGAAAAAAGCCAACACTTGACCTTTCCCCTTTCAATTTTCATCTTTCTTCTTATCGCGATTTCGGGAGTTGCGATGTCATGCAACTCTTCTGCTCAACTCCTGGAGTTACGAACTCTAAATTGTTGAAATACTGAAACCCTAAGGTTCTAAATCCAAAAGAAAATCAACGGTTCTGGATCCCCTCACGATCCAACGGTTAGTGCGATTTTGTGTACTGGGAGTTCAAGATGCAAAGTCTTGAGCTCTTGTCCTCGGGAATTTCGAAACCCCGAACTCCGAAGTTCTGAAATGTCAATGTGACAGTCTCCACCTCTGCACATGAAAATTCCCCCTTTCACATTTCAGGGATTTGATCAGCCAAAGTCTTGGCTTACTCTTGTCCTCTCAACCCCCGAAATGCCGAAATGCTCGGACTTTGCAATAGACAAGGTCAACAACCCTTATCTTCCTTGTAACTCTATTAGATCCTACGACTCTCGCTATTTTGGGAATTCTCCCTTGAGAATTCTGACCGTCCAATCCTTTACTCTCAAAAGGACTTCTAGTTTTGAACTTGGCTCGGTTTGACGACCACGCTCATTGCCTTCCTCTGACCACTTCGAAGGTACAAACCCCTCCTGAGATTCATTCGACAACTTCAAAGACTCTATCCCTCCTGAGCTTGCTTGAAAATCCTCAAGTACTCTGGGGATAACTCCTGCGTGCACACATTGCGACACTTCTTCAAATACTCCTAAGTATTTGAACCCCTTGACTCTGCGCAACTCTGCGACAACAGTCCTTCAACAATTTCACTCAGGTTGTAAACTCTAAGGCTTCACTCAGCCTGCGCACACCTTGCACAACTCTTGATATTAACTTTCACTTCTACGAGAATGAGAATAAATGTATCACTCCTGAGCTTGCAGAGATAAACTCTAAACCTGTCAACGCACTCATTGCGGACAATTTCACTGCACTCCTTGCAGGAACACTCTTGCTCAAATAGAGAAACAATTGAAACTTATTCCCTTACTCTCCCTCTCTTATATTTTAGACATTTAACAAGAAATCATTCATGTACAACATAAATCAAATGTACAACAGAAAGAGTAAAACAACTATAAGCATAACATACAACATATGCACATAGAAAGCATTATACTACCATGAATCTGAATCAAAGCTCTTTGCATTAATTCAGAACCTCTGTACATGGAATTCTTCTACACAGCTCTCTGCTACTGCTCTTCTCTATGCTATGTCTTGATCTATCTTGATAATGTTACAAATGATACAAGGGGAGGGTGTCTATATTCGGTTTTCCCTCCTACACTCTAAACCGTCTAATCTGCATTCAAACCTACCTACTTACATTAATTACACATAAATGCCTCTGTCTACTACAGACAAGAGCGGATCGCTCAAGATATTTTTACATTTAATAAGTGAGCCCCTCTTAACTACTTCATTTAATTTTGGCGCATCCAACTACAAAAACAATTTAAACACTTTTGATCGCGTGCCAAAATGCATTGGCGCTTGTCCCATGTTTGCTTGTTGTTGGCGATGCTCCTGCATCAATTTCTAAGGTCTTTTAACTCTTCTTCAAGGCAAACCCTAAGGTTACCTAAGGGTTTTACCCTTTGGTCCTATAAAGGAGAAATATTAGAGACTTATTTCTTTCATAGGAGGCTTCATCTTGCTATTTATAAGCCTAACAAATTCAAAGTGGATTTTTCCCTGATTGAATGGGGATAGTTATTGTACTTGGGTGGATCAAATCACTGCCCTTCAAAGAAAATTTTTATGGATGTATTTGGTGAAAACCCCTTCCTGATGTCAATGACAACAGTTATGTCCTCTCATGTTTAAAGAAGGAAGAAGCTCTTGGGATTTTCACTCTACATGTCAAGCCAGATCTAGTTCATCATACCAAGGAAAACAAAGGTGCAAATGAAATCTGGGACACGATCAATAATATCTTTGGAACAATTAATACCACTCATGTCAACCGACTAGAAACTAAACATTCAAATCTCATGATGGGTGACTTCGACATTGTTGAGGAGTACATTGTAAAGGTTAAAAATCTAAAGGCTAAAATCATAACTTTAGGAGGAAAGGTAGAATTGGATTCAAAATATGCAAGTATTGCTTAGAATAATATATCTTCATCATTCAAGACCTTTTCTATTAAATTTTATAGTATCCCTTAATTTGTATAAGGTGTTACAACTCCTCTCGAGGAGGTTTTTTCTCATCTTATCCAACATTGAAGAATATGGGTGAACTACCCCCTGAGTTCAATCCCATTGAAAGACTATCTCAATCCCTTCTAAATACGAGTATGATCGGAATAAAGGGAAACATTCAAAATCATCCAAGTATAAGAGATTCATATGAAACTATTGTCATAAGGAAGGTAATCTCTTTAAGTCATGCCTTGCTTGTCATCAAAAAATCAAAGAGCTTACAAGATCTACAATATGTGCTGGGAAGATTTTCAATGAAAAAGTTGGGTCTTCTCATAATGCACATCTAGCTGTGCATACTACACATTGGTCCTCCTCTTCTCAGCAAGGGTGGATTATTGATTATGCAACTAACTAACATATGACCAAACATGAACACATTCTCTCTACTTATAGACAACAACACAAGGGAGAGAAATTAGTTATCGTTGATAATTAAACCTTACAAGTTGTAGTTGTGGTGATGTCATCATTGATACATCAAAGTCTAGAGATTTTTTTCATGTTCTAGGTGTTGGAAAAAACCCTCTTTCTATCTACCACATCACGCACACCAATAAAAGGGTGGAATACTAGATAGATCAATGTGTTGTAAAGGACATGTTTGATAGTTTCAAGGTGGTTGCCTCAGGATATTGTGATGAATTTGGTAATATGTGCATAGTGGGAAATAATATTTCCTCAAAGAGAAACAAGTGTGATGCTATGGTAGCCAATGTCAATGACACCAGCATTCTATGGAATCAATGTGTCAATCCCAGTAAATATGGATATTTGTGACACATGAGTTGACTACACATGGTTGATGAAATTCCATGGATTGAACCATCCAATGGTGTTTATGATGGGTGTGTATTGAGGAATCATAATCAAGAGTCCTTTCCTAAAGACAAAGAAAGGCAAGCTTCTCTACCCATTGTGTGATTCATAGTGATATTCATGGTCCTGTGGCTACACCTTCTAATGGGGGAGGGAAGTATTTTATCACCTTCATTGATGATTTTTCCTACTTTCTTTGGGTATACACCATTAAATATAAAGATGAGGTTTTTGGAGATTTTAGGGAATTCTAAATCTTGTGGAAAATATCTAGAAGATCTATTGTCTCAAGATTGAAGGTGGAAGTGAATATATTAGCAATTCTTTCCACTCATTTCGCATAACTCAAGGAATCTCTTACCAAATAACTATTCCTTACACTCCACAAAAAAATGTAATAGAACATAAGAATGAGGATATTATGGAGATGGCTCACTATATGCTTCACTCCAAGAAAATGAAGCTTACATTCTAGGGAGAGGGAATTATTTTCATAATTCATATCACCAATACAACACATACTCATGTTGTCACATGTATAACTCCATGTGAAAAATGGTATGGAAACAAACCTTCTATTTCAAATTTCAGAATTTTTGGATCTAGTGTATGGACTGATGCTCTTAATGAAGGAGAAACACATCAACACCTAAAAAATTATACTACAATGCTGTGATTCACTACAACGGAAATTTTCAGGGTTATGATCCCAACACTCATAGGGTGGGTGAATATAGAGATGCACCCTTTGATGAGTTCCTACTCACAGTCTACTAGGATCTCTCCCAATACTCCTTTCAAATGATTCTCGATGTGCTTTCATGGATTGTGCCTCCTCATATTATGATGCATGTCTTCCTTTGTATTATTCCTTCCATGTGTTGATGGATCTCTCACCTTGATAGTGTGATGTTCCTACTTCTTAGAAAGATCCTTCGAGCACTCCATCTATAGTGTCTGGACATATAACTAGGGATAATGAGATTGATGATTCATCTAGCCTCATACCAATCATCGTTTATTCTTAGAATGCTCCTTTCAATACTCCATCAAATGAGAAAATCAATGATGATGACCATGATGGTGATGTTGATGATGACTTATTGGGAGGCCCATCTAATTACTCTCCCTTTGTCTCACCCAAATCCTCTACCTAAGTGGTCTATCTCCACCATTGTTTATGCAACTAATTTTCTTGTTGGTCCCAAGCATTATCAAGGGACTTTTCCATCTCCACCTCAAACTATTATTACTCAAGTGGTTGACATTCCTACAAAATACCAAGATATTTCCCTCAAGTCACTCTAGAGAATGATTTATATTGTTGAGGAATCTAATGGATTTTTGAGGGAGCAATGTGGATTTCAGGGGGGTGGTAACCTTGTTTTGTATTGAGGAGGGAATACAAATCTTATGATATAATGATTTCCCTCTATGGCCCCAGTTCAAATTAAGAAGAGGTGTTAGAATTATGGGTGTAATATTCACATGTGGACACGACACACTCATATTTATCATTAATGTATTTGTGATCATGGCTAAGGAAATCCTTTGATCAATTATTATCATTTTTTCTAATACTATGGATTGGTTAAGGCCAACCTAGTCAAACTTGTACACATAGTCTCATTAACCCCTCATAGGGGTAGAAACCTACTTGATTTGTGTATAAATACACCACAAATCTCATTTGTACATCATCGTATAGTGATCTTCTTGATCTCTCTTAATTTTTTTATTACTAAAGGCACCTATATATTTGACATTATTTTTTGATTGGAATTTCATTATTTTATAAGCATTTGTGAATATCTTATGTGGATCATTTGTGGTTGGGTATTTTTATCTCTCTATAGTGTATTGTGCACTTGTCACTATGTTATTTCAAGATTGGGTTTCTCTTTGGTTGCATTCTATTATCCTACTTTCACTTGTGAATATTGACATAAATCCCCCTACCTAGCTATCCTGTGAAACTCAATAATTTCATGCTCAGTGGTTGGCAAGAGAGGCCTGATGTATCACTTCACACTTTTCCTTTTCTTTTCACTCATAAAATTCCCTTGGCTCATAACACTGTAGACTATAGGGATAAAATATGCTTCTCTCTCTCAAGCTAGAGGCACTAAATACACAATCTATTCCACCATATCAACTATAATCTTGGAGGAAAACAAAACAAAATTTGATCCCCTATTGTTTGGTGATTTTTTAATTTGGTTGTTTGGTTATTCCATTAGAATTTGATCTCAAAGTGGTCTCAATGGTGGAAAATATTTCATAAAAGTAGATATTAAATGCACGAGAAAGAGTTTAAAGCACTGTAAGGAGGTGGTATAAGATACCTACTCTGCAAGCTCACATTCTACACTATTTTCCCATGGCTGGAAAGATAGACAAAAGGATTTGGATCCCAGAACCACCCTCAACAACCTCAAAAAGGAAAGATAGAATATGAAGAATTATTCAATGTCATGGATGGTGTCATCTCCACATGTCAAGATTCATGAATTTTCCACCATAGAGGTTGATCCCACCCTCCTCTCCATATCGACACTTGTCAAAGAAGGCTCAGCCAGTGGGAACATCCAACTTGTCAATGCAAATGAAATCATTATATACTACTCAAAATGGGTTTCAAACGACCTCTTTAAGTTTGAAAATATGTGGATATCACATTCAAATATCAATGAAATCATTAAGTAATGGTGGATAGAAGGGCATCTAAGGCAAGGATCCAAGATTTTTACTCTAACCAAAAATTTAAACTTTAATTTTTGAAAATGCATGATATATTGCATTATGAATCAAGATGCATGTACACCAATATTAGTACATCCCAAAGCCAAGAAGCACCCATACATAAGTTGTTTCCTATATAAGCATATCTTCTGTGGCCCCAAATTGAAAGTTGTCTACATCTTTTCTAGAAATGGCCTTCCTGAATGATTTCTAAATAACTAATTCTGATCTGAATATATCAATTTCTTCCAAATGTTGCATTATAATACCATAGAAAAGAGTCTCTTTGTGTTGTCATTGATAGGTGACAAACCAACAACTAGTCAATCAATAGGATTTGTGGATATGTAATCTGTAGATTTCAAGTAGATCCTTATGTGTTCTACCTCTCTACATGCATTTGGGAGCATGTATACAAAGTATAATGGTTTCTAGTCTTGTGGGTTAGTAGAGGCATTGTATCCCTCATGCAGTTCTATGTGGCTATTTTGTGGTTCTTGAATATTATTTGTGACAAGGTGAATCACGGGAGGTATGTTTGTAAGTTCAATAAGAAAATAAGAAATTGTGGTTAGGTTAGTTGGACATCCTTATAATAAGAATCATTTTCTAACTTATACTTCAAAATTGCCATAATGCGATATCTATTAACAAAAAAATCATAATATATTTGGTAAGAGTTGTTCCTTCTCACAAGCAATATGTCCAAGTCCTCAATTTGGTGAGTCAAGTAATTAGAAATTGTACTCATGTCCTATGGGAAATTGATAGTGTGAATACTATATTTGTATTTTCCACCACTTCTATGGGTTACTTTCATTATTGGATTCACTCTTTCTATGAGAATTTCCTCAACTTGAGTAATCATTTCTAGTACAAATGGCCATTCTTTAGGGTCCATTTTGTTCCATATGGAAAGGTGATGACATTTTTCTCTGCAATGCATCTACAACAATAATAGTTTTAATGAAAAGTTTTGTTTGAATCCTTGGAATTAGGGGTGTTACCCCTAATTCTTGGCCATATTCATTTTATGTTCTACTAACAACAAATGATTGGTAGTCTCTACCATCTCCATAGTGTTATCACTCCAGGAAACTCTCCTAGGCTGTAATTCAGAGATGCCTGGTAACTAACTCTTTTTGGGAAATATTTTCTTAATAATTGATGTGGTTTTTGGATCAAGATGAATATCTAGGGACTGGACTGTGTGCTCAAGACTGTCTAGAAATATAAAATCTCACAAGGCCTTCTAGTAATGCATTCATATAAGGTTTGATTAAATGGAGAAGAAAACAGCTATTGAACCAGATTATACTCATATAAAACAAGCACAATGGGTTTAATAACTAAGGAAATAACTTATGATTATCAACTTAATCAATCAATTAGTGA
>SNQJ01S0039052.1:57411-73228 GCA_010110895.2 Picea sitchensis
CCCCAGCAACGACGCCAATTTGTTATCACTCCAGGAAACTCTCCTAGGCTGTAAGTCGGAGATGCCTGGTAACTAACTCTTTTTGGGAAATATTTTCTTAATAATTGATGTGGTTTTTGGATCAAGATGAATATCTAGGGACTTGACTGTGTGTTCAAGACTATCTATAAATATTAAATCTCACAAGGCCTTCTAGTAATGCAGTCAGATAAGGTTTGATTAAATGGAGAAGAAAACAGCTATTGAACCAGATTATACTCATATAAAACAAGCACAATGGGTTTAATAACTAAGGAAATAACTTATGATTATCAACTTAATCAATTAATTAGTGAGATGACAGTCACATGCAGATTGAATAAGCATCAATAAAGAACTTTCACTCATAAGATATTAGAGAACAGAAAGAAAAGTCTGACATCACAACTGAAGGAAGCCTGCAATTTTTCATATATTAAGAATAGGTCTCTCTTACAGTAGTAGTATGTAGAACCCAAAATTGAACCCTTGGTTCATCTTCTATCCTAAGATTTATAACATTACAAGGTAGTTCTGGGATCCTAAAAACAAGGATCAGATATACTAAAAATAGTAACTCAAAATTCAGTTGCAAAAGAAGTGGGATGCTTCCCCAAAATGAGGACAATCCCAAATTTCTCTCTGTTGATTGTTGGTGTAGTGTAGAACAGCCTCCCAAGGCTAAATGATGACTCTCCATTAGATACCAAGTCAAATTTGTTGATGTGGCAAGGTGTCCTGATTTCCTGTCTTAATTAAAGATGTCCATAAACCTTTGAAACATCTCCTTTCTCCACAATTTGCCAAAAGTGGCTGATTAAATAGACTTGATAATTCATTAAATAAGCCTTAGAAGAGGATTCAATTCATTCTCATGCAAAAATTACGATCTGGGTGAAAAACGTAACATTTTGGCCATGACAAGATTTCCCCAGTGCATAGCCCATGAAAAACGCTCCTTAGCTGTGGAAAGGCGGCACTTTCAACAACGCACTAGCAAAATTTTCGGCGAATTAGCTGTTGAAAGCGAGCAGATTTTCAAAATGAAATATCTCGGTCATAGAAAATCCATTTTTCATGTATGAATAGTTGATCGACATATAGAGAATCTAAGATTTCCAATGGTGTTTTCAGATCTTCATTTGGAGCTCAAGAAGGGATTGAAAAGTTCCCTACAAGTTTAATCATCATTCTTTCCATTTGCAATTTAAAACCCCAAACAGTTCTGCATACCAAACAGTGTGATATGCTATTGGGCCGAGGTGTTGCACTGTTGAAAGCACTTGGGAGTTGGCTCTGTTTTCTAACATTTAAAACTTTAACAGACCTTCGTTAACAATGTCTGATATGGAACCAAAGATTTGATTTGATGTTGTCAGGCCAACAGTACAGCCTCTGTACCTGAATTACCGGATTTGAAATTACCATCTCCGGTGCAATGAGTGTGCAACATGCGTCACTGAACCAGATCTGCATCGTAATCCGATTTTGAAGTGCAAAACTGAATTTCCATTATTACCCACTTTCATCAGTGCATGATTTGGATTTTCATGACATGGGATGATCGTATCATGATTTGCCTTTGGATACGTGGATAACATGCACGTGATTCCTACTTTCTTCAACCAACGGCCCATGGAAAACGCCTCTGCTAGCTGTTCATACTTGCCGCTTTCACCAGCGCATGACCCTGTGGAAAACCTTGGTTAGCTGTTGAAAGTCTTCACCTTCCTTAGCGTGTGACCCTTTAAGAGCTGCTCCTTAGCTGCGGAAAGTCTTCACTTTCCTCAGCGCACGACCTTGTAAAAACCGCTCCATAGCTGCGGAAAGTATGCACTTTCAAAAGCGCACGACCCGCGAAAATGATTGTTAGACATTTTGAAATTCACCACTTTCAACAACGCACAAACTTATGAGAAGCACTCCTTAGCTGCTGAAAGTTGCCACTTTCCACAACTAACACTCAACTTTTGGACACACGTTAACTGTGGAAAGTGAATTATGCAAATTTTGAAAAGAAGACTTTATGGATCATATTATTTTCTAAGAAAAAAACCAAAACCTAAGTTTTGGAGCTATAAAGACTCAAAAATGAATTGAGGCAACTACCAATAGCCATGCTATCCATCACAAAATCAACCAAAAGGACAGTTTTATTTTGGGAGATAACATCTGGCTCCAACTGGGATGGAGACCTCCCTGTGAGGTTTCCAAGAACCTAGTAGTTCCATTAGCCTTTAGCATTGGGCATGGAGTCATCAAGCCTTTAGCACTGATCCCTCTGCAAACCTGTAGTAGCATTGGGAATGGAGTCATCAAGCCTTTAGCACTGATCCCTCTGCAAACCTGTAGTAGCATTGGGCATGGAGTCATCAAGCCTTTAGTATTGATCCCTCTGCAAACCTGTAGTAGCATTCGGCATGGAGTCATCAAGCCTATGCAACTGTTCCCCTATAACTTGCATGCAGCCCAAGCTTATTCATGAAATCATCAACTAAAAAAGATCAAACTGCTCGCATGGCGAACTTATTCTTCTACCTACCCCTACACTAACCATCTCTGTCATTTGTTAAGTGAATGTTGATTTCCATAGTAGCCATCCAAGTAATTTGAACACTGAAGAAATCTTGTATTTATTACTAATCAGCAAATGATGTTGAACATGCAACCACAGTGACAAGGAGATTTTCAGGGAACCATGCTTGCCTGAAAACATGGGCGAGTTGAAGAAATCTGAAAATTTCGAGCCCTCTGAAAAGTGTAACTCCATGAAGGCTACCACTGGATGCTTGAAAAGAAGATAGGAGACATGATGCTCCTCGGGAAACAGCTGCACATCTATGGCAGCCTCTTGCTCAGCCATGACTGTTCCTCTGCAAGAAGACTGATCATCTTCTTGTCCTCTTGAGATCAACTCGTGATGATCAAAAACTACAATTTCATTATCAGAATGATGTTGACAAGAGGATAACAAAACAAGATTTCCATCACATGGATTAGGCGCAGCTGAGAACATATAATTTATTATGCAATCATCAGTCATCATAGGCTCATTCTGATTTACAAACTGATCATAAATTTCATACTCATACATGTCTCTGGAATACTCTGCACATACTGAAGAATCTGACCCTGAAACTAAATCAAACTTACATGTTGGCTGCTGTCCCAAATCTTCTCCAACCTCATTTCTCTCCTTCTCAACCGTGGTTGTTCCTTTGCTGGAAAACTGATCACCTTCTTATTCCCTGTCTCTAGAACATTCTTCTAATGTTGACGAATCTGATTCTAAATCTGAAATGTACTCATCCTCAGGCTGCTGGTCCAAATCTGCTTCATACTCACTGCTTTCTTGCTCGGAATATGAAATATACTCACAGTCTTCTTGCTCATATGTTTGCATATTTTCAGAATCAGCTTGCATTCTGATCCACCTAGATGCATGGATGTTCTCCTCTACCTCTTTCACATCCCCAAACAATTGAGTTAAGGATGAAGACTCCCTTTCTAGCAGAAGAAGGGCAAGTTTTGAGTGAAGACACATAACATAATGTATCATGGCAGCTTTTTCTGTAGGTTTGATCTCCAAAGGCATGTCGTGATACATGCAGTTAAACTTTCGATTGAAAATATGCAAAGTTTGACTCTGCTCTCTCTTCAAAGAATAAAAGTCAGCAAGGTAAGAATCTAGAGATTTGTACTTTCCCCAATACTTCAGGAAAGAATTAGAGAACTTGGTCCAAGAACCAATTGAATCAGCTCTCAGACTTTTAAACCATGTAGCAGCATCTTTGATCAAAGATTTTGAAAACATTCTCATGATCACATCTTCATGCACAATTGAAAAACGATCAACAAAATCCAAAAAGGATTCTGCGTGCCCCTCAGTTGAAGTTTGATTCTCTCCGGAAAACAAAGGGAGATATTCATAACAGTCATCAGGATAAGGATGAAGAAGATGGGGTAGTTGTAAAGGTTTGAACATCTTCATCCAGATCTTAACTTGAAAAGTTGTGGGCTGGTCATGAGAGATGGTAAGTTGTTTATCAGGTTCAGAAATTATGGCCAGAGGGGCTGAGATCTGGGCAGGTTTTGAAACAAGTTCAACCTCCTCAAGGTTGTATGAATGCTCAGATTCAGAGGGAATCTGAATGCAAATCTCGTCTTTAGGAATAGGCTGAGGTAAAGCTATAGGATCGACATCAACAACATAAGGAGGCTGCAAGCTTTCCTCTTCTAAATATGGACTTATAAAAGATGGCTGAAAATCTTCAGAGTATACGAAACAAAGGATAATTCTTTTAACATGTGAAGGGAAAATTATAAAGGAGCTCATAAAGAAATACAACAGTTCACAAAGCAGGCTAATGAACTAGTACCTGGATTTGAAATTTAACTCCTTCATCTTTTATCAACCGGATTCTCCCCAGTGGAGTCTTTAATCGTGGAGTCGCCATATAGAAAATTACAACCAAGTAGTGTCTAACCTTTGTCTATAATCAAAGATCAGATCTATGTCATCTCCCAGGGAATCTGAGCTTCAATCTCCTCTCCTCGGCAACAACGCCAATTTGTTATCACTCCAGGAAACTCTCCTAGGCTGTAAGTCGGAGATGCCTGGTAACTAACTCTTTTTGGTAGAACATAGATGGAGATGCACTACTGGTAACTATCACAGGAAATATTTTTTAATATTTGATGTGGTTTTTGAATCAAGATGAATATCTAGGGACTTGGTATTAATGTTCAAGACTATCTATGAAATATTAAATCACAAGGCCTTCTAGTAATGCATTCAGATAAGGTTTGATTAAATGGAGAAGAAAGCGATATTGAACGAGATTATACTCATATAAAACAAGCACAATGGGTTTAATAACTAAGAAATAACTTATGATTATCAACAAAATCAATTAATTAGTGAGATGACAGTCACATGGAGATTGAATAAGCATCAATAAAGAACTTTCACTCATAAGATATTGAAGAAACGAGAAGAAAAGTCACGACATCTGGTGAAGCACGCAATTTTTCTATAATAAGAATAGGTCTCTTACATTAGTAGTATGTAGAACCCAAAAGAATTGAACCCTTGGTTCATCTTCTATCCTAAGATTTATAACATTACAAGGTAGTTCTAAGATCCTAAAAAAAAGGATCAAATATACTAAAAATAATAACTCAAAATTCAGCTGCAAAAGAAGAGGGATGCTTCCTAAAAAATGAGGATTAATCCCATATTTGTCTCAAGTGATTGTTGGTGATGTGTAGAATAGCCTCCCAAGGCTAATGATGACTCTACATTAGATACCAAGTCAAATTTGTTGATGTGGCAAGGTGTCATGATTTCCTGTCTTAATTAAAGATGTCCATAAACCTTTGAAACATCTCCTTTCTCCACAATTTGCCAAAAGTGGTTGATTAAATAGACTTGATAATTCATTAAATAAGCCTTAGAATAGGTTTCAATTCATTCTCATGCAAAAAATTATGATCTGGGTGAAAAACGTAACATTTTGGCCATGACAAGATTTCCCCAGTGCATAGCCCATGAAAAACTCTCCTTAGCTGTTGAAAGACGACACTTTCAACAGCTAACTAGAAAATTTTGGTAGTGTTTGTTGAAAGCTGACTGATTTTCAAAATGAAATATTATATCGATCATAGAAAATCCATTTTCATGTATGAATAGTCGATAAACATCTAGAAATCCTAAGCTTTACAATGGTGTTTTCATATCTTCATTTGGGTCTTGGGAAGGGATTGAAAAGTGACCTACAAGTTTAATCATCATTCTTTCCATTTGCAATTTAAAACCCCAAGCGGTTCTGCACACCAAACACTGCTAACTATTGTTCGGGCCGAGGTCTTGCGCTGTTGAAAGCACTTTGGGAGTTGGCTCTGTTTTCTAACATTTAAAACTTTAACAGACCTTCGTTAACAATGTCTGATATGGAACAAAGATTTGATTTGATGTTGTCATCCCGACAATACAGCCTCTGTACTTGAATTACCGGATTTGAAATTACCATCTCCGGTGCAATGAGTGTGCAACATGCGTCGGAGCGGATGCGCATAAGTAATCCGATTTTGAAGTGCAAAACTGAATTTCCATAATTACCCACTTTCATCAGTGCATGATTTGGATTTTCATGACATGGGATGATCATATCATGATTTGCCTTTGGATGCGTGGATATCACGCCCGTGATTCCTGCTTTCTTCAACCAGCGAGCCATGGAAGCGCTCGCTAGGCGATTTCATACTTGCTTTCACATTGCATGACCACATGGAAAACACGGATTAGTTGTTGAAAGTCTTCACCTTCATAGCATTATGACCCTTTAAGAGGCGCTCCTTAGGCTGGCGGAAGAGTCTTCCTTTCCTCGGCCGCCGCGACCTAATAAAGCAGCTCCATATGTTGGAAAGTATGCACTTTCAAAAAGCTTACGACCGAAAATGATTGGTAGACGGTACTGAAATTCACCACTTTTCAACAGCACAGCATAGAAACGCTCCTTGGTACTGAAGGTTGCCACTCACAACTAACACTAAACTTTGGACCTGCGTTATAAGCGTGGAAAGTGAATTATGCAAATTTTTGAAAAGAAGACTTTACGGATCATATTATTATTTCTAAAGAAAAAAACCAAAACATAGGTTTGGAGCTATAAGAACTCAAAATGAATTGAAGACAACTACTTTCCAATAATACATTACTATCCATCCACCAAAATCAACCAAAGGGCAGTTTATTTTGAGGAGATGTATCATCCAGGATGGAGACCTCCTGTGAGGTTTCCAAGAACCTAATAGTTCATTAGCCTTTAGCATTGGGCATGGAGTCATCAAGCCTTTAGCATTGATCCCTTTGCAAACCTGTAGTAGCATTGGGAATGGAGTCATCAAGCCTTTATCACTGATCCCTCTGCAAACCTGTAGCATTGGGCATTAGGAGTCATCAAAGCCTTTAGTATTTGATCCCTCGCAAACTTTGTAGTAGCATTGGCATGGAGTCATCAAGCCTATGTAGTTGTTCCCCTGTAACTTGCATGCGGCCCAAGCTTATTCATGAAATCATCAACTAAAAAAGATCAAACTGCTCGCATGGCGAACTTATTCTTCTACCTACCCCTACACTAACCATCCTACATCATTTGTTAAATGAATGTTGATTTCCATAGTAGCCATCAAAGCAATTTGAACACTGAAGAAATCTTGTATTTATTACTAATCAGCAAATGATGTTGAACATGCAACCACGGTGACAAAGAGATTTTCAGGAAACCAGACTTACCTGAAACATGGGTGAGTTGAAGAAATCTGAAAATTTCGAGCCCTCTGAAAAGTGTAACTCCATGAAGGCTACCACTGGATGCTTGAAAAGAAGATAGGAGACATGATGCTCCTCGGGAAGCGGTACGTAGCGACCTCTTGCTCGACCATGGCATTTCTCTTGCAAGAGGCCGATCATCTTCTTGTCCTCTTGAATCCATCTCAACTTCGTGATCATCCAAAACTACAATTTCATTATTAGAATGATGTTGACAAGAGGATAACAAAACAAGATTTCCATCCACATGGATTAGGCTCAGGTGAGAACATATAATTTATTATGCAATCATCACTCATCATAAGAACCATTAGGTTTACCAAAGTACTGATCATAAATTTCATACTCATACATGTCTCTGGAATACTCTGCACATACTGAAGAATCTGACCCTGAAACTAAATCAAACTTACATGTTGGCTGCTGTCACAAATCTGCTCCAACCTCATTTATCTCCTGCTCAACCATGGCTGTTCCTTTCTTGGAGAAAAGCGTCACCCTTCTTGTTCCTGTCCATAGAAAAATCTGCAAGTGTTGAAGAATCTGATTCTAAATCTAAAATGTACTCACCCTCAGGATGCTGGTCCAAATCTGCTTCATACTCACTGCTTTCTTGCTCGGAATATGAAATATACTCACAGTCTTCTTACTATGTTTGCATCTATTTTGATCTGACTTGCATTGATCCACCTAAATCTGGATGTTATCTCTATATTTCACATCCCAAAACAACAATTGAGTTACCAGGATGAAACTCCCTTTCTGCATGAGAATAAGGGAAAGTTTTGAGTGAAGAAACATAAAATAATGTATCATGGCAGCTTTTTCTGTAGGTTTGATCTCCAAAGGCATGTCATGATAAACACGGTAAAACCTTCTATTTAAAACAGGCAAGGCTTCATCCTTCTTTCGTTTCAAAGTATAGAAATCAGCGAGGTAAGAATATAGAGATTTGTACTTTCCCCAATACTCCAGGAAAACATTAGAGAATTCGATCCAATAGCCAATTGAATCAACTCTCAGAAATTTAAACCATACAACAACATCTTTGATCAAAGATTTCGAAAACGTTCTCATGATCATCTTCATGCACAATTGAAAAGCGATCAACAAAATCCAAAAGGATTACAAATTGCCCCTCGATTTAGGATTTGATTCTCTCAGGAAAACAAAGGGAGATATTCACAACAGTCATCAGGATATGGAGAGCAGAAAGAAGATGGGAAGGTAGGTTTAAAGGCTTGAACATATTCATCTAGATCTTAACTTGAAAAGTTGTTGGCTGATCATGAGAAATAGTAAGTTACTGATCATGTTCATAAATTATGGCCAGAGGAGCTGAGATATGGGCAGGTTTTGAAACAAGTTCAACCTCCTCAAAGTTGTAACAATTTTCAATTCGGAGGAATCCAGTACAAAATCTAGATCTTTAGGAATAAGAGGAAGTGAAACTATAGGATGAAACATCAACAACATAAAGAGGCGCAAGCTTTTCCTCTTCTAAATATGAGACTTATAAAGATGGTTGATAATCTTCATAGTATACGAAACAAAGGATAATTCTTTTTAACATGTGAAGGGAAAATTATAAAGGAGATGATAAATAATAACAGAGTTCCTGGCAGAGGCTAATGAACTAGTACAGTTTTGGTGGTCTTCATCTTTTTATCAGCGGATTCTCCCAGTGGAGTCTTTAATCAGTGGAATTAAGCCATATAGAAAGAGTACAATAAGTAGTGTCTAACCTTTGTCTATAATCAAAGATCAACTCTATCATCTCGGGGAATGCAGGCTTCCAATCTCCTCTCCTAAAACAACAGCGCCAATTTGGTATCACTCTCGAAACTCTCCTAGAGGCATGAGAGTAGGAGATGCACAGTAACTAACTCCTTTTGAGAATATTTCTTAATAATTGACATGGTTTTTGGATCAAGATGAATATCTAGGAATTGGACTATGTCTTTAAGACTATCTAGAAATATCAAATATCACAAAGCCTTCTAAGAATGCAATCAGACAAGGTTGATTAAATGGGGGAAGAAAACAACTTTTGAACCAGATTATACTTCATACTAACAAGCATAATGGGTTTAATAACAAAGGAAATAACTTATGATTATCAAATTAATAAATCAATTAGTGAGATGACAGTCACATGCAGGTTGAATAAGCATCAATAAAGAACATTCCCTCATAAGATATCATAGAACAAAAAAAGAAAGGTCTGAAAACACAAACGAAGGAAGCTTGCAATGTGAAATATAAAATCTCACAAGGCCTTCTAGTAATGCAGTCAGACAAGGTTTTATTAAATGGAAGAGAAAATAGTTATTTACCCAGATTATACTCATATAAAACAAGCACAATGGGTTTAATAACTAAGGAAATAACTTATGATTATCAACTTAATCAATCAATTAGTGAGATGAAAGTCACATGCAGATTGAATAAGCATCAATAAAGAACATTCACTCATAAGATATCAGAGAATAGAAAGAAAAGTCTGACAACACAACTGAAGGAAGCCTGCAATTTTTCATATATTAAGAATAGGTCTCTCTTACAGTAGCAGTATGTAGAACCCAAAATTGAACCCTTGGTTCATCTTCTATCCTAAGATTTATAGCATTACAAGGTAGTTCTGGGATCCTAAAAACAAGGATCAGATATACTAAAAATAGTAACTCAAATTTCAGTTGCAAAAGAAGTGGGATGCTTCCCCAAAATGAGGACAATCCCAGATTTCTCTCTGTTGATTGTTGGTGTAGTGGAGAACAGCCTCCCAAGGCTAAATGATGACTCTCCATTAGAGACCAAGTTGAATTTGTTGATGTGGCAAGGTGTCCTGATTTCCTGTCTTAATTAAAGATGTCCATAAACCTTTGAAACATCTCCTTTCTCCACAATTTGCCAAAAGTGGCTGATTAAATAGACTTGATAATTCATTAAATAAGCCTTAGAAGAGGTTTCAATTCATTCTCATGCAAAAAATTACGATCTGGGTGAAAAATGTAACATTCTGGCCGTGACAGGCTTTCCCCAGTGCATAGCCCATGAAAAACGCTCCTTAGCTGTGGAAAGGCGGCACTTTCAACAACGCACTAGCAAAATTTTTGGCGAATTAGATGTTGAAAGCGGGTAGATTTTCAAAATCAAATTTCTCAGTCATGGAAAATCCGTTTTTCATGTATGAATAGTCGATCGACATTTAGAGAATCTAAGATTTCCAATGGTGTTTTCAGATCTTCATTTGGAGCTTGGGAAGGGATTGAAAAGTTCCCTGCATGTTTAAGCATCATTCATTCCATTTGCAATTTAAAACCACAAACGGTTCTGCATACCAAACACTGTGATATGCTATTGGGCTAAGGTGTTGCACTGTTGAAATCACTCAGGAGTTGGCTCTGTTTTATAACATTTAAAACTTTAATAGACCTTCGTTAACAATGTCTGATATGGAACCAAAGATTTTATTTGATGTTGTCAGGCCAACAGTACAGCCTCTGTACCTGAATTACCGGATTCGAAATTACCATCTCTGGCGCAATGAGTGTGCAACATGCGTCACTGAACCAGATCTGCATCGTAATCTGATTTTGAAGTGCAAAACTGAATTTCCATTATTACCCACTTTCATCAGCACAGGATTTGGATTTGCATGATGTGGGATGATCGTATCATGATTTGCCTTTGGATACGTGGATAACACGCACGTGATTCCTGCTTTCTTCAACCAACGGCCCGTGGAAAATGCCTCTGCTAGTTGTTCATACTTGCCACTTTCACCAGCGCATGACCCTGTGGAAAACCTCGGTTAGCTGTTGAAAGTCTTCACTTTCCTCAGCGCGTGACCTTTTAAGAGTTGCTCCTTAGCTGCGGAAAGTCTTCACTTTCCTCAGCTCACGACCTTGTAAAAACCGCTCCATAGCTGCGGAAAGTATGCACTTTCAAAAGCGCACGACCCGCAAAACCGATTGTTAGACATTTTGAAATTCACCACTTTCAACAGCGCACAGACTTATGAGAAGCGCTCCTTAGCTGCTGAAAGTCACCACTTTCCACAGCTAACACTCAACTTTTGGACACACGTTAGCTGTGGAAAGTGAATTATGCAAATTTTGAGAAGAAGACTTTATGGATCATATTATTTTCTAAGACAAAAACCAAAACCTAAGTTTTGCAGCTATAAAGACTCAAAAATGAATTGAGGCAACTACCGATAGCCATGCTATCCATCACAAAATCGACCAAAAGGACGGTTTTATTTTGGGAGATAACACATAGAATACCAAAGATCATGGTCTTCCAACATCATCTCTGTTTAACACTTCCATGGGATGAAGTTAGAGGGACATTTAAAATTTGTATTCATATCTAAGACTAAATGTAGCATAGGTATCATCCCTACTATACATACACAAATTCCTAGAATGTTTCATTGAATGCACTCTAATACCATAAAACATTTGACCATGTTGAAAATATTTTTCACTCTAGAAACTAACCTCAAACTATAGATCACTAAAGTTGAAACACTTATCAAAATTTATGTTATAGATTACTTTAACCTACAAACACATGTCATTGATAATTAAAACAAAAAACATTCTAATATAAAGACTCAAAACATCATCATTGATTTTATATTAAATCTGAAATAGAAAGCTAAAGCTATAGCTCAAAACTAAACTCTTGGACCATAAATTGGTTTTCCTTAATTCCCCTTTATCAACTAGTAATAAGAGAGGTACAATGAATATAAATGCATGGAAAAAAATTCCGTAGTTTGAAATCTAACCATAGTGCATATTGTTTGCATGGACAAGCGAGTCGAATTAAGGTGCACACACCTAGAGATTCATACCCTTCACTAAGTTGGGAATCCACATGCATGAGTGCCCCTACTAATTTAGGTAATTGCACCCTCTAATTGTGCATCCAAAACTAAAGATATAAAAAAATTATTTAGAACTTTGAATATAGAAAAAAAAGTTCAAAAATTGGAACTAGGATGAGGATGGACTACTCACTAACAACACGTGAACATGTGACTGAAGGTACAACCAAATAGGTACCTATTAGATATTTTTTCCTCGAGTGAGGGAAGCTTAGGACAAATAAAGGGAAATGTGACTCCATCTAGTAGATATGATATGAAAACAAGGACCAGAGGTGAAAAAGTCAGAAGAAAATTGTGTAGATGCATGGAATTTTTTCTTGTCGAAGGAGGATCATGCTCTTATGATGATGAGAGCATATGAGACATAGAGGTTCCACTCAAGTATAATAATATGGTGAAACAATGGGTACCTAAGGAACTGCCTTCGTTAGACACTAATTTTATTATCAACAATAGGACATATCACATTACACCATCCTCCCTGCATGGCCTGGGGCTATTTTCCATGGATGGAATAATTGTAAAATACAATACAATAAATGAATTGATGGAGTATGTCAGATTTTGTTACAATTATAATGATTGGATGCGACTGGTCTGATACATGTGAAGTATGCAAAGATATGCACTCGCCGCAAATTATATACAATTAACAAAAAATGATAAAAATAAGGGAGATACTATCTATATTGATGGAATGCCTAAATCTTACGGCAACATCACAAGGTTTATAAACAGCACATGACCCGGGACAACAAATAAGCAACCAAATTGCATACATGAAGGATGCGGAGAGAATAAGGTAGTCTTGTGTGCAATAAAAAAGATAGCTCTCAGGGAAGAGTTATTAGTGTATTACCATTTGAATATAATAGAAACATCGACTAATAGTGTGTGGGAACTTATGAAATGCTTCTTTAAGCAACCTATACTTATTGCATTATATTTTATTTTTTATCTTTAACAATGTTTTAAATTTTTCATAGTCCCAATTTTATAATAATGTGGGAGGTTGATTTTATTTTGGTGGAAATTAGTTTTTTTGTTATCATTAAAAAAAATTTAAATATTTGGGGGTTCTAATTATATTATAATGGGCCAACCACAGAACATTAAATGATTATCAAATTCGACTTTCATTTTACGTGAATTTTATTAATTGTTTATATAATTTTATTTGTGTGGCGATCAGTTATTTCATTTGTTTATATAACTCAAATAACATTGATTTTGTTGAAATTATATGTAGTCGACAAGCCATGTTGATCATGATTCCACCGATGAGGAGGGGTTGTATTCATCCCCTGATCCGATGGTATTAATAAAAAAAAAACATCATTAAAGAGAACAAGGAACTTGATAGCTTGTTAGACCATCTGGATCAAACTCCTGACATTCTAGAAAGGATCAATATCCTTATGTCATAGCTTAACACATATAAGGTAATAACCATAATTTAAAGTGTATTTTTTTAATGTACTCATATGTTCAATTATGAAAGTCTTTTTTTTAACTCTTACTTTATCTCACGAAAAAACACTTTCTTTTTTATAAAGATATTTTTGGAGCCTGTTCAGCCTGGTGTTGGTAGTAGTGGCATTGTAGAGATGCCACAGAGTCCTGATGCGGGCTGCCATATAACTGCTAGAGTAGTGTTTGCTTCTTCATGTTCCACACCTAATTTAGATAGGAGCCATGACACGCACCACCAGACATCCACACAGTGGTCAGGATCTATAGGTGGTGATAGAGATGAGGTTGATGATGTGGCTTACATAGTTGCATTTCCTGGAGCTAGACGTGTGACCAACATGGGCACCCTTCTGTGCACATTTTTGGTCGACGATAATGGACTTCCATTAAAACAAATAAGACTCTCGGGTAGTTTTTCATATTTTAACTGTTTCATGTTGTCCATCTCATACACAAAACATCTAGATTATTATTTTTAAATTAATGATCATATTTTTTTGTGTGTAGAAAACTACCATTTTTATAGGCACCTAGAGAGAAAGGCCTTGTTAATTTTTGGGGAAACCTGATGCATGAGCTGGAATTTCTAGAATTCCAACCTCAAAAAATAACTTATGGATTATCTCGAAGGCCTCTTTGGAGTAGACACGTTCAATAAAAAAATGATCACCTCTGCAACAGGTGAATATTTAAAATATACGCGGGATGTTTATAGATGAAGATTGGAAAGAAACCCTAGGTATGAGAATCCTCCCTCGATTCCAGAGTGGGAGTGGAAGGAGAATATTGATGATGCAAAATAAAAGATATTGAAAAAATCAGAAGAAAAAATAACTAGTACCCCAAGGTAAATTACAATATTTTGATTTCAATATCTTTAATTTTCTTTATATCTAAATAAAAGTGTGGTATATAACATACTTGAAAATTTTGATGATAGGTTTGCTGACACTTCGAAGGCAACCAAAGAAAGGATTTCCAAACATGACCAACACAAGCTAGGCCAGGGCGGCTACTCAAGGTTGCAGTCAAGAATCATAAGTACTCAAACATCTTAAGAATATTATTTGTATTACCTTACAACTTTAAGGTAATTGCAGCTAAAAACATTAAAAGAACATGCTCTTATGCAATGTAGGGCAACGACTTCAGAAAACCACAGAGGAAGACCTCCAACTTGTTTAAAAGTATGGCTATAAATTCGTGGTTGATCGTAGGAAAAACATGGGCCAGATCCCAAGATCCAGTTTGCGGGATAAGGTAAATAAAAATCAGTCCACGATAACCTTTCATTACTTATAAAATATGTAAATGATTGATATCGTCCACAACTTTAATGTCTTACTTTGTTTTAATTAGGGGAGAAACAATATCAACGAAACCATTAGTACTAGAAAATAGAGAGTTGATAGTGTTGCGCGGCCAAAAGGTTATGGTGCTCCCCAAAATCCCCATGCCAGTGAGGTGCAGCTCCAAGATGTTCATATGAATGAGGCCCACGACAGTAAAATGGTTGTATATTAATCATATACTTAATAATTTTGTACTTCTAATTTTTATTACTTATACATTTATGGTTTTGTCCTTATAATTTTTGTCATTTCAATGGTAGAGAATGTCGTAGTTGAGCCTCCTCAACCTGAAGATCAAGAGAACAGGGCAGCCATTCCAATGGTGTCGACTAGTGGACTAGGTAAATAATTACATTTCAGAGGGTTTTTTAATATTAATGAAATACTTCAATGATATTTAAGAATTGGCCATATAAATTTAATATTTTTTTTTGTAGGTGATGGCCCCTCAATACAACAACCTCCACATCGTGGGTATGAGACCAGGCATGCTCAGCATGAAAGGACTGAAGCAACTTCAACTGGTTAAGAGCACCCAGTAAATGACGACATGGAGATGGGTGAATTACTTAAGAACTGAAAAACACAAAAGAAGACTAAAATAAATTGATGAGGTATAATAATTTTATAATATAGATAGATGTACATTATATAGCTAGTATATTTGTAACATATTTTGAATGATAAATATTATTTATAAAAACAATTTTTTATGACATATGCCTTTGAATGATAAACCTC
>SNQJ01S0039053.1:0-48083 GCA_010110895.2 Picea sitchensis
GATTCGACTTTGCAGGGTTCCAGTCCTGTGCCTACAGTTGGGCCTTTTGGTGCTTCTTAGTTGGGTTCTTATTTGGTGCTTGTTCTTGTTTGCCCAGGGTTTGCAAATGTTGGGATGTTGCATCTACGGTTGGATCTTTGATTACATTTTTTTTTGCACTACAGTTTGTATAGAATACTATTAAGATAAAATAACAGACTAAAGAATTGCAGGTGGTGTAAATTGCATCTATTACGCGTTGAAGCATATTTTATTGGCCTAAAAATATATTTCATAGTTGTCGATACTTTTTACATGGATTCTGTGTTACTATGGTTTCATAGTTATGAGAATTCCTTTTGCTGTGTGGGAGATATAGTTGTTCTCTCCCTTTTACTTTCCTGTTGGAAATTGTGTTTGACTCTAGTTTTTCACGTTTCTGTGGTCATTCCGAGCGACCGTCGTTCGGTTGCATAGTTGGTCAGTTTTATGGATGCGGCTTCGCGGATAGGTTCTATCGGACTATGACAGGTCGTGTTCGGTGTATACATTAGCTTTCCCGAATTAGTTTTCTTTAAAAGAAGGCCTCCTGGGCAGAAGAGAATGCAATTTATGAAATTATAGGTTTACTGGACAACATAAGTTAATGATCACGAGTGCTCGGGGTGAGGGTCTGAAAATTGGGCTTATTAAGATAAAATAACAGAGTTAAGAATTGCAGGCGATGTAAATTGCATCTATTACGCGTTGAAGCAGAGTTTGTCTGGCTCAAAATATATTTCATAGCACCTGATGCTTTTTCCATGGATTCTGTGTTGCTATGGTTTCATAGTTGTGAGATTGCCTTTTGCTGTGTGGGAGATATAGCTATTATCTCCCTTTTACTTTCCTATCGTACACTGTATTTGACTCTAGTTTATCGTGTTTCTGTGGTCATTATGACCAACCGTTGTTTGGTTGCATACTTAGCCAGTTTTATGGACATGACTTCATGAATAGGTTCTATCGAACCATGACAGGTCATGTTCGGTGTATACATTAGCTTTCCTGAATTAGTTTTCTTTAAAATAAGGCCTCCTGGACAAAAGAGAATGCAATTTATGAAATTATAGGTTTCTTGGACAACATAAGTTAATGATCGCGGGTTCTCGAGGTGGTGGGATGAAAATTGGGCTTCTGTTGTTCTGTGCCCTGCAAATAGAATGGAGAGTTCTGCGATCATTCTGACCGACCACAGTTTGGTTCCATACTTAGCCAGTTTTATGGACGCGGTTTCGCGGATAGGTTGTATCGAACTATGGTGTATACATTAGCATTTCCGAATTAGTTTTCTTTAAAATAAGGGCTTCTGGACATAAGACATTTAAATTTATCAAATTATAGGTTTCTTGGACAACATAAATTAAACATAGGAAATATGTAATTTTATAAAATAGATATATAAGACATGCACAGAGCCGTCATCCCATACTTAGCCAGTTTTTGCATCGTGGGTTCTCAGGGTAGGTGGCTAAAAATTGACAGTCGGAGAGTTCCGTGATATACAAATTGACAATCAGACAACATGGAGAGTTCCGTGATCATTTTGACCGACCGCAGTTCGGTTCCATACTTAGCTAGTTTTATGGACGCGCCTTTGTGGATAGGTTGTATCGAACTATGGTGTATACATTAACATTTCTGAATTAGTTTTCTTTAAAAGTAGGGCTCCTGGACATAAGACATTGAAATTTATCAAATTATAGGTTTCCCGGACAGCATAGATTAAACATAGGAAATATGTAATTTTATAAAGTAGATATATAAAGCATGCACAGAGCCGTCATCCCATACTTAGCCAGTTTTTGCATCGCGGGTTTTTAGGGTAGGCGGCTGAAAATTGACAATTGGAGAGTTAGGTGATATACAAATTGACAATCGGACTTGCGGACTATTTGAATTTGAAGGCCGTCATGTCCAAAAAAGTTAGCATTCTTGAAATAGTTTACTTTACATGCGTTTTACATACCCTGGTGGACAAAAAACACACACAAAAAATAGTAAGCATTTTTTGGATCGTGGGTTCTTGGGGTGGCGGGCTCTAGGTTCGGTCCCTGTTGTTCCTTATCCTACAAATAGCATGGAGAGTTCCGTGATATACAAATTGACAATCTGACTTGCAGACTATTTGAATTTCAAGGGCTTGTGCAAAACAACTATCATTCTCGAATTACTTTTCTTTACGTATGTTTTACATACGCTTGTCAAAAAAAATAGAATAATAGTAGTAATGTATGTTACATAGGGCTCCATCCCCTCTACCTTCAACGCTTCCCAATACACATTAAATATGCTTTGAAAATTTAGAACCGAGCAGACAGATTCAAAAAGATGGGCTTTAATAATTGGAAAGCTCGAGGACATCTCCCATTAAAATGAATAGACAAACGAATATTATGGGATCTGATAATTTCTTTTTGCCTGCATTTTGAATTTGTGGAAACAATTTTTTATTTTTATTTTTCTTGTGCAGTTTTAGTTTTCTTCAAAGCTTAAGCATAGTTCATGAACGTGTCGACGACAGAGGCCTTGATTGTATGTCCCTCTTTANTGATGGGCTTTAATAACTGGAGGACATCTCCCATTAAAATGAATAGACAGGTGAATATTATGGGATCTGGTAATTTCTTTTTGCCTGCATTTTGAATTTGCGAAATACTTTTTATTTTATTTTTTGCTTGTGCATTTTCAGTTTTCTTAAAAGCTTCATCATAGTTCACGAACGTGTCACCCACAGAGGCCTTGATGTCATGTCCCTCTTTAATATTGTGCATATCTTAGATGTCAGATTTCAAAATCTACTCGAATATGGGAATGTTAATACGTGCTGGTAATCACTATTGAGCGTACATATTCAAAAAGATTGGCATTAATAAGTGAAAATATTGAGAACATCTGTCATTAAAATGAATCAACACAAAATATATGGAAGACCATCTAGCCTTGCTTTTAAATACTTATTGTCATTTCTCTCTATGATCAAAGAGTTGTGCTTTAGGGTGTCTTTGTTCTAATGTTCCTAGTCATGCACATGTAAGACAACTTAGAGATGTGATTGAGGGGAAAATGAAAGAATAGAAACTGGTTTTATGTGATGTGAGCTTTGATAAAAAACAAACTCTGTTATATAAGAGAAACTCAAAGAGGACGAAAAAAAAAGAACAAGTATGTTCTGGTTGGTGTTCTCCCTATGTTCAATGCTTTGGTTGGTTGAAAAGGCTGCCTAGAGATTTGTTGGTTGAACTTATTTGTTTTATTGCTGGGAATTGTAATGGATTTTGAGGTCACGTGCAAAATAGTTCTTCATTTAAGTATATAGCTTCTTCCAACAACACAGATTTGGCAATTGTATCGAATTGTACAGATTGCACAAGTACTTGTCTACCTCAGAGGCGGGTAACAGAAAATGTATGGGTGGATAAAACGGCATATTATCACTACAAAAGTTTATATTTGATAGTATGATGACCTACATGTGGGTCTGGTAGCCAACTTGACAGCAAGCTATGTTCTTTGTGAAAGTTTGTTTAGTTTCCTCTGGATGTAGTTGTAGACTCTACATATTTGGCGTCACCTCTGAACATTCCAGACCTTTCTGTGGGCCAACATACCTCCACGGCTATGAAGAAATATATATTCTGATACCATATGAAACATTTGATACACTTGCCAGACCTGTGCTGGTGCATTCTGCAGCATTTGATGTACTTGCCACACCTCTACTGCTCGGAGAAGTTATGTACCTCAACAGAGTTGCTTTTTTGCATCTGGGTTGGACGTTTCTTCCAATTTACTATAATAAAGCAAAGAAGTTCCACATACAAATCCTCAGGTAGGCTTCTCAACCAAACAGACGATCGAATATAGGGAGAATACCAGTCATTCCGTACTTGAATTATTTTTCGTTGCCTTAGCTGTTATGACATAAAATGACTCCTTCCACTTTGAAATTGTCCTAAATGACATTTCTAAGTTTTCTCGGATGTCAAGGGTCAGGAACATTGCAAGGAAAACACCTTAAACCCCAAGTTTTCGATGGCAGAGGGAAATTAATACTTGAGAAAGAATGGAATGTTGAATAAGCAGCCATTGCAAGAAGGCCATATCTGGAAGAGAGAAGGTATTCAAAAAAGTGGGATAGATGTACTTGGCAGCAACGATTAAGTACAAAACTATGAAGAAGCTTCATAATGTACATATTTTTAATTGGTCGATGGCAGGCGAAATAACAATCGTTGTTGAAAATAGCCTCAACTCTATTTTGTAACCCATCTTATTTGAATATAGAATAATTTTGGTTTATTTTTTAATAGTATTTTCCAATTTCTGCTATTTGTTTTAATTATATTTTGTACCTTCTTCCCCTGTGTCATTAAACATGAAGGACAAGGTTTTGTTTATGCTGCCCACTACTTCAATCTAAATAAAACCTGGTCTGTTCTTTGTTTACATTTTACATGTAAGAATAATTTTTCATAGGCCATACTTATGTGGCGGCAACCTTATATCTAAAGAAAGAAATTGGAGGACTCGTCCTGCTCCCATTCTTCGGGTTCCGTAAATAAAATTAATAATGAGTAACGACAAGGCAATTGAACTATTGATGCAATGTTCCTGTGAAGTATGTTGGATATATTGCAGCTTCTTCTATTTGATAAAATCTGTGCATATATTCTAATATCAGTACTATTGGAATAAATACAAAAAAACTTCCTCTTCGACAAATCTTAGGCAATTATGTTTGGGTTTGCAAGATTAAACAACTATGTCCACTGTTCCATCATATACATCTTCCAGCCTAAGAACTTCCGTAGTCTACAATTTTTTCTTTAATTACTTAAAGTCACACCAAATTTTGATTGCATTTAATTTAATTTAGATATTGATGTTTATGGAGAGCCGACGTTTGTTGATCTCATTGCAACGAATTCAAGATGAATAGATAAGGAGTTTATCTCGTTGAGACCACAATGCAAATTCATGTTTCTTATTGTGCTATGTACATGTTGCAGTCAAATTTTTTATGGTTTCAATGAAATTTGTGAGAGGAAAAACATCTTGCAGATTGGGAGATCATTTGCATTTGAAACAAAACCAATCCATCAATATATATTAGTATTAATACTATTTAGATAAATATGAAAACTTTCTTCATTCATAGATGCTAGTATGAAAAATATTGAAATAGATATCATAACTTTGTCTTGGCCAATAATTGGCCAGTTATCTGGACACCAGACCCTGGGTTCACGGTACCCAGCACCTATGTACCATGTTTCATCATATACATGTTGCAACGAAGGAACTTCAGTGATCTGTTCCTTTCCATACTTATCCAATTTTATGCCCACCATCGCAGGGCCGACGCTTGCGAACCCAACTGCTATCGTTCCGCTATATACATCTTTTTTAAGTGAAAGATGTATATAGCGNATACATCTTTCACTTAAAAAATTCTTCATCTACAATTCCACCGCGAGTTTCTTGTACACATTAAATTCGTTCAAAATATCTGTTGCTGCTTTCTATCCCTAGCAACTTTGCATCCTTCCTGATATAGATCAACGATGCTCTTACTAGTGACAAGTGGACATAATGGTACGAAAGATAATTTTATGATCTGCAATTCATGCTTTAACATCTTCATCTATATCCTCGCATGACATATCTGACCGACCACTGTTCCTTTCCATACTTAGCCAATTTTGTGCCCGCCGCTGTGGGGCCAGCGCTTGCGAACCCAGCTTCTTATCGTTCTGCTATATACATCTTACACTCAAAAAATGCATGGTCTACAATTCCATCGTGGGTTCATCGTATACATTATGTTCATTCAAAGTATCTGTTGCTACTTTCCATCCCCAACAACTTTGCATCCTTCCTGATATACATCAACAATGCTGTTACTAGTGACAAGTGGACACAGTGGTACAAAATATACTTTTGTGATTTGCAATTTATGTGTTACCTGGTGAGAACTCAGCAGGCATTTGCAAGCATTTGCATTAATAATCAAACACTAGATGTTCTTCTACGAGATACTTAGTTCATTTTCCCTTCTCTTCTTCCCGTATATTATCTACAATTCCACTGCCAACACCTCTGTCCTTTTTCCCTTATTTTATTCCCGTGTATTATGGGACTATAAAATATGGACATGATATTCTATAGAGCACATACAAATNCTGTGTCCTCCAAACAACACTCCCAGTTCCGTGATATAGAAATTGACACACGAAATGAAAAAATGGCAGGGTGGAGATTGCCATTGTTTACGGATGCTAATCCCTATGAAGTATCTAACAATATCTAAAAATTTATTTAGAATACTAAATTAGTACTTAATAGTGACAACTGGACACAGAGGTGCGAAACAGTTGGGATTGCACTCTCCGCAATATACAAATTGACTACCAGACATTGTCCTCTCTTCCGTGTTACAGATTATGCATTCAAATGTTCGGAGCAATACAATTAGAAGGTCTGGGCCTCGTCTCCTCTGCAAATACCTTCTCAGCCTATTTTGGATCCTCCTTTTGTCAGGTTCACAAAATATGCAGCTCCAACGTTGGCAGGTTGACATATCTTTATTTCCATCTATATAATTAGACGATGAATCTGACTGACCACTGTTTCTTTCGATACTTGGCCAATTTTATGTCCACGATTGCCAGGTTGGGACCAATTTCAACTCCATCTATATCCTCGCATGGCGAATCGAACCGACAGTTGTTCCGTTTCATACCCAAAAACATTTTTTATTGCGGGTTCTAGGGAGGGCGGGCTCAAAATTGGCCCTCCATTGTTGCATGTGTTACAAATAGCACCCAAAATTCTGCGATATACAAATTGACAAGTAGAGCTGCAAACTGGATGACTCAACATTGCACTTCTATTGTTTTGTGTCCTCCAAATAGCCCTTCCAGTTCCACAATATACAAATTCACACACGGAATGCAAGGCTGGCGAGGTGGAGATTGCCATTGCTTACGGATATTAATCCCTATGAAACATAATCTAAAAAATTATTTTCAATACTAAATTAGCTCTTAGTAGTGACAACTGGACACAGAGGTGAAAAACAGGTGGCATCGCACCCTGTGCAATATACAAATTGACTACTGGTTTCCGACATCATCCGCTCTTCCGTGTTACAAATTATGCATTCAAATGTTTGGAAAGATACAAGTTGAATGTCAGGGACTTGCGTCTTCTGCACATACGTTCTCAGCCTGTTTTGGATCCTCCTATTGCCGGGTTCACTAACTGTGAAACTCTTGGATATTGTTTCGGGTTGGCATCAACCTTTGTTGTACCACGGTTCACAAATGTTTCAAAGTATCTGTCACTACCTCAGTTTGCATCTGATCCTCCAAAATATACAAATTGATTACCGGGTTCACATCTTGTACTCAAAATTTATGTGATCTACAATTCCACCGCCGTCTCCTTTCTCCTTCCCCTGTATTATGGCTCTCTGGTTATATACTTGGTCGCCTTTTTATGATCGCGGGTTCTAGCATTGGCAGGCTGACTTCTTTATCTCCATGTATATAATCACACCAACAATATGACCGATCGCTATTACTTTCCATACTTAGGCAATTTTATGTCCACGGTTGTTGGGTTGGCAATCTACAATTGTATCGCGGGCTCCTCGAACTCGGAAGCTTCACTGTACCAAGGTTGACAAATGTGCTTCCTAATATACATTTTCTATGCTCTTACTAATGATTCTTACAAGTGACGGTTGCTCACAACAATACGAAACAGTTCGCATCCATCCCTTCGCAACATAGAAATTGACTACCGGGAGCCCAAATCCTAGTCTATATGACAAACACATTTAAATTTTCAGAAACATGTAACATACATTATTATATTTTGTTAAATTCCAAAGAAAATTGATTCAATAATGTCCTTATTGTATACTAAACTTTGGGTTTCCAAGAACCTTCTTGTTTGTTCCAAAGAAAACTAATTCGGATATGCTACATTTCTTGTCTCCTATTGTATGTTAATTTTTGGGTCTTCAACAACGTTGATGGTTTAAATGTTGATGTAATTTACTAATATATGTAACATACATTATTTATTTTATAATAAGTTTGTATAGTTCGCAAGCCCGCTTGTCAATTTGTATATCGCAGAATTGTCGATGGTATTTGTAGGACACAGAACAACAGAGGCCCATTTTTGAAACCATCAGCCCGACAACCCGCAATCCAAAGACTCGCTAAGTATGGAATGACCACTTCGTGCATGCTCTATAAAATGTGTGCAAAGAAAACTAATTCGACAATGCTATATCTTTTTTGTCCAAAAAAATCCTCAGTTTTAAAGAAAAGTAATTCGATGTAACATACGTTATTACTATTATATTATATAACAAACATTATTAATTTCTAGTAAATTTCTATAGTCCGCAACTCTGCCTTTAATTTTGTATATCGCGGAACAGTTGGTGCTATTTGCAGGCCACAAAACATCAGAGGCCCAATTTTGAGCCCACCAGCCCGAGAACCCGCGATCCAAAAACTGGTTGCGTATGCAATGAGGGCTCCATGCATGCTCTATAAAATCTCATCCCCATACTTTATAAAAGTACAAATTTTGTATCTATAAAACTAAATATCTACTTTATACAAGTACATATTTCGTATGTGTAATTTATTTATTTCTGATGACTTTCTATGCCCTTGTTATAAAAATAACTAATTTGGTAATGCTAATTTATTTTTTTCCAACAACCTTTCAAATGTTGATAATTTTTTATATTTTTCAGGAAGAACTAATCCGAGAATACTATGTTATGCATGCAAACCATATGTATTTTAACTTTCTAGCCACATGCCTATACTAGGTCGCATTTACTCCGATCCCAACCTGGCAAGGACTATGCTGCCATGCAACACTCGTTTAACTTCTATAACAACATTTCTTCTTGGAAACTTCATAGAAAACTACGAGGAAACTCACAAATATATTATATTATTTAACTTCTCTAACAACATTTCTTCTTGGAAACTTCATAGAAAACTACGAGGAAACCACTTGAGTTGAGAGTTTTGAAAGTGATATTGACAAGCATTCTAATTAGGAATGAATTTATCCATCTAAATTCATGCCTCTTATATTTTCATGGAAATTGTGGATACTTAATTCCATATGGATATCTTATCTTTTCTTGGAAAATGTAAAGAAAACTTTAAGAAAATATTTTATGGAGAAAACTTTAAGAAAATAATTTATCCATTTTTTCGACCAGAAAATTATTTTTTATATTATATATATAAATTGTGTATACATGACAAAAAAAAATTAGTCAGATATAACAACCTCAAAACTATTCTTGGTGGAGGAAAATAAAAGACTGTTGACCAAATTAGCTCGTGGGCTTAAGGGAGTGAGAGAAACCCTATACATAAACTAATCAACACTTTTCCACTAACAACTTACAAAAAAGTGAGGCCAAAATTTAGCTGACACCTTTGTCTACAGTTTTGTAGACTACTAAATGTAAATAAACAAGATAATAAAGATTCAAAAATAGAGGAGGACCCTCATTTCCATCTATCCATTGATTATATGATATTTTCCCCTCTTGCATCTGGATAGCCTTCTTGGATAGAAATTCTACCTCCTTATTTTCTTCCCGATAAATGTGAGAGAAATTGATAGCACTGAAGGACTTTGTGAGCTCTTTAATTATGTCCTTTCAACCAGTAAATAACTATTTTAGAGTCTCCAAAAACCTACAGGACATCAATTTTTAACCAAACTGTCAAGCTAAGGGTAGCCCAAACACCTAGTAATGTTTCCCTAGTGTTGGTACCTAGGCCACAATTGTAAGTCCATTTGTAAACAATTTTGTCATTGATCCTTATTAATCCCCCTGCCCCGCTCTAATGTCCATTTGACAACGTTTCTCCATCAAACCAACCAACTTTTTTCATTCCTTGAAGGGGTATCTAGATAATTATGGCTATGGCCACTTTATGAGAGTCCAATATGGTATCATCTTTCCCTAGTCATTTGTAAACAACTAAAGAGATATAAGGGTTTCGATTTTCAAAAATTTTCTTATTACGTTCCAGCGAAATAAACCAACTAACAAGAGATAGAAGAGTAATGTATTTTCATTCCTTTTTTACCTAGCTATCATAACAAGCATTTAAAGAGATTCCTTCCCAGTCCTATTTTATATTAAGCTCTCCTTTTATCCTATGCCAGACTTGTTGAGTAAAATTACACTTGACAAATAGATGCATCACTGAATTTTTTTATTTTGAGCATAAATGGAAAATACTTGGACCTTCCCAACCTTTTTGTTGTAGATTATCCCATGTAAGGATTTTATTTTTAGAAGATAACCAAGTTAAAAGTCTAATTTTAAGGGCAATGTCCCAAGACCACATTCCTCTCCTCCAGCGACCAATAGACTGCTGCCAATTTTGTTTTTGTTATGGAACTATAATTTTTTTTTACTGTAAGAATACTTGATTTATCTCTTCCATTCCATTTAATCGTGTCTTCTATATCTTGTAGCTTAACCCCTGATCCAGTTAAATCCCTACAATAAAAATCCCATTCCTTTTCCATATCTCCAGAGTGTCCAAGCTCAAGACTATTTTTCCAATGATCAGTTATAATCCCTGGCCTATTAATTCATCTAGCTTGATAGAGGTAGTTAATGTTTTTGTTTTTTAAGACTGTTAAGAGATCTCCAGAGAGAAATGAGGAGTTTCCCAGACCCATAATTAATTATTTTCCTATTGAAATTGAGTGTCCAAAAAAAGGACTCCAACTCAACCAATGAGTAATCAGATGTAAAGACTTCAATAGATTTTTCCAAGTCTAGGAAGCAGAGATCGATCTATTGGTAGTTGTTCCAAACCAAGTAGAGATCGAAACATATGGAAGATATTTTTCTTTGATTAGCCTATGCAAAATTCTAGCCTTCTTCAAAACTCGCCACAAAGAGTTTGTTGCCAAAGCTTTATTAAAAAGAAAAATATTTCTAAATCCCCAACCACCCAGGAGATTAGGTTTGGAAATACTTTCCCAACTACACAAATGTAAATGTTGTTTTTCACTACATCCTAAACAAATAAAGTTTAAAATTAAAATTTTGATCTTATTGAGCATAGAGACAGGAATGGAAGCCAATGCCATCCAATAAACTCGTTGGCTTTCATGTACAACTTTAATAAGAATGAATCGGCCTCCAAGAGATAGCCATATGTTACACCAATGACCGATCCTTTTTTCAAACTTAGCTATTAACCATCTCCATTCAATAACTTTGTAGTTTTCAGCTTTTAGAAAGTATCCAAGGTATTTAAAGCCTTCCAAGAGATCAACAAAATTGTAGGGAAAGGCTTCTTTAAAATTTTCTAAAATCTCCCATTGTATTCCAGAAAAATGAAAGGTAGACTTTGTCAAGTTTACCTTCATAACCATTGCACTACAAAAATATTTTTTGAAGTCCATTTATCTCCTTCCATTCCTGTATATAGGCATTTGTCATGATAAGGACATCATCCACACAAAAAAATATTTAGTATCTTAACAATCCTAGAGACCTTCACCCCCAACAGCTTCCCTTCAGCCTGTCCTTTCTTTAGAAGCAGAATAATGCCTTCCATTATTAAAATGAAAAGAAACAAATATAATGGGAAACCTTGGTGCAAACCTCTGCCACTCTGAAAAAATGGAGAACTCTCCCCATTTATTAAAACTGCAAACATAGCATTGATCACACAACTCATAATCCAATTGGTAGTTTGTAGACTAAAACCTGTTTGAAGGAGGGTCAATATTAAAAAGTCCCAATTAATATAGTCATAGGATTTGTTTAGGTCCAACTTCAAGATTAATGCCTTCAAATTTTTCAAATTAATACCATGCAAACATTCCTTAGTCGTGCCAATGGCATCTAGGATATGTTTACCTTTTAAAAACCCAGTTGTTCTCTCGACATAGTCTGTGCCATAATTGGTTTGAGTCTATATGCAATAATTTTTTCTATAAGTTTATAACACATATTACAAAGAGATATAGGTCTATAGTCTCCAAAAGTAGAAGGCTTGTTTACATTTGGAAATAGTTCCAAAAAAGTTGAATTTAAAGAGCTTATCATCTCTCCTCGCTTCCTAGAATCCTCCACCGCTTCCAACAGTTCATCCCCAACCAAATAAAAAAAGTGAGTGAAGAACTCAACCGTCCAACCATCAGGCCCTGAGATTTTTTCTTTTGCAATTAGCTTGAGTACTTCCCATAATTCTTTCTTTGTACAGGGTCTATCAAGAAGTAAAGACTCCTCCTCGGTAACTACTCGGGGATAAAGTTTGGTTGTGTGGACTTGATCAACAATACTAGAGTGTTCAAATTCCTCAAAAAAACTTTTATAGTGTCTGGTTGCCTCTTTTTTGATGGCATCTTGTCTGAAATGGACCTGCCCATTCTCATCCAAAATTTCCCATATATGTTTACTATTCCTTCTAGTGATGAAAAAAATTTGTATTTTGATCTCCACTTTTTATCCAAATGGCTCTGCTTCATTGTCTCCATAATTCCTCTTTAGACAGGAGGAGTTTATTTCGCTCTTACTCTAATATATTTATGTGTCCTACCATACCTTGACTCCTCTTCTCCCTTGATGCCTCCTGATATGTGTCCTATAGTTCCTCCTCCAATTGTTCTAATCTTATAAGATTTTTCTATTTTTTCTCTTTTTCTCAAGCTTTAATGCATTGCTTTAACACTCTCAATTTCCACACTAGTCTTCGTTGTACCCTTGGTTCTATCCCAAATTTTTTATCAGTCCAGAATTCGTTCACAACAAAAGTATAGTCTTCTTCTTTTAACCACGTCAAATTTAATTTAAAGGGTAGGTTGTTGGATATATATTATTTTCAAGTTGCAAACTAATAGGTGTGTGATCTAATAGGTAAGTATAGTCCACCCAGGACCTGAATCTGCCAGCCCCATTTATGAGATCTTCTAACATATAAACCCAATCCAATCTTTTTAAGATACTCTCATCTCCAGATCTACCATTTCGCCAAGTTGGGACTAAATCATCTGGAATTATATCCACGAGTCGATTATCCTGAATAAACTCTTTGAAGTACCCTGCCAACTGGTCCAGCTGTGCCGAAGCTCCCCAAACCTCACCAACACTAACTGTGAAGTTTAAATTCCCTGCTACTATCAAATTTTTGTGTTCCAACATACCCCTATAAGCCACCTTATCCCAAAATAATTTTATGTCAATACAAGGGTCATAAACATTTAAAAGAGAGAGCGACTTTTTGTTCTCCAAACAAGTACCTGCCAGAACAATTCCACCACAACAAAGATAAGGATCTAGCACAATGTTTTTTGGATCCCATGTCACTAAAAGTCCCCCATAATTTCCAACCCATCTTACAACACAGGTTAACCAAGGGGAACGAAAAGTGTTCATAAAAATCCTAGCCTTCTTTTCATCCAGCAGTGTTTCTTGTAGAAAGATGATATCTAGAGCAATCCTAAATAGTAGTCTGCGCATGGAGGCATATTTCAGGGTCCCCCCCACCCCTTTGATATTTAAGGAGAGTAATATCATGATTTAGCCCTGGCTAGGGCTTTCATGCCTCTAAGCGCCCCATTATAAGTGGAAATGGAAAGATGCAAATCAATAGATGTAGAGAGAGACTTATTTTTTACACGCACTTTGAGTTTTTATGGGAGAGATTTCAAAACCTAGTCCCTTTGACCAAGTAAATTATTTCCAACATCCCTCCCTAGTCTTTTCCAAAGAACCTAAATCTCCAACAGGGTCCAATCTTCAAAATTCATTCCTCCCCTAAAAGGTTGGAATATGGATAGGAGAAAGAGCCTCTCTATAGGAAGGAACCAGTGAATCCAGAACCACTCCAATCTATCTTTCTCCAAGTTCTGATTCCCTAAAACTCGGTAAGATACTAAAATCCCCCTCCGACTCAGTACTCACACCAACATCTCCCCTCGAAGCCTCTACCGCACAAGTAAAGTTTCTAATAGGAATGGGACAGACCCCCCCAGGGTCACTTGGAGAACCTCTTTCTCCTTGAGGATCCATACCCTCACATAAGGTATTACAAGGAGTCCCCCCCCCAATAGGAATTGCTAGGTTTGTATTTGATAACTTAAAAGCCTCCTGAACCGACAACTTGTCAACATAAAACCCATGCAAAAAATAGGCTCCCAAGGTAGTGGAGGAGTCAAAAGCATCACGTTCCCAGGTCGATAAAGAAAAATAGAGAGATGGATGGATAGAATTTAAGTTACATGTGACTATGTCCAAAGTCTCAAACTGGTTAACCCCCTTTGTTGTCGAGTTGTTTATGCCTAAATCAAAGGAATCCACTTATGGCGATACATCTCTTGTCATCTTCCTTAGCATTGTTTCTTCCAATTTCTCTTCCTCAAAAAAAACTTGGAAATCCCTTCTCAGATGACTTGTCCTTCAGCAAAATGAGCACCTAAACGAGATGCCAAGATAGTCCAATTTTTGGCTCAAAGTATGCCCCCGCCAAACTATCTCTAAGGACTCCAACAAACTAGAATGTATATCAAGTTCAACCAAAACCTTACCCATTCTTTTATTCGATGCATTTAGTGACCAACCATCAACTTTAATGAAGCAGTCGAGCACATTACCTATGGCCTCCAGATCCTTCCCATTCTAAAATTGTAGCGGTAATCCAAGTAACAAGACCCAAAGGTGGTGAAACTGAAAGTAATATTGTACCAGATTAAATCTTACCCTCCAATGCTTTAACATCAGGCTACAACCACCAATAACCCAAAATTTGTCCAGGACAATGGGACTATATTTTGTTCTTTTGAAACGAAAACCAAACCAACCCCTCATCATAAAAATGACTTATGGTGCATACCCTAAAAGAGGAGACCAAGTGGACTGTACCCAAGTCGTAATGGAAGTTATGCACATTGTGTGGTAGGATAGAAGTCCCACTAAAGAACAAAGAGCCAGATTTACCGATTCCTCTAAACCAACATCTGCTCCCAAAACCATATTTCTCTTATAACGATTTGTGGACCACGACATTGCATAGATGTTTCCTCTATCCCGTGGGTTGCGAACAACACCTGCTTTTTTTTTAATGCCATTAGACTTCCCTAAACCTTCCTGACCACCTACAGAGTTAAGGTCTGCACTCTGTCTAAAAGAAGAAACTCCTGGTAAGCTCACTGGAGAAAAAGGCAAGACAAGAGCATTAACATATGTTTCCACCAAAGAAAGAGCAGGAGAATGCGTCAAACTCACCAACTTTGAAGTGTAATGTCCATGAAGTTTACTAAGCTCATCAATCGAGGAGAAAAGACTGACTCTGTTCCAGAGAGCCTTGTTAGCTACACCCATGAGTGCGTTGACCTCAACTTCCATCTAGAAGATTCCCTTGAGGTTTGAGAATCTGCCACCTAATCTCCACTAACGACTCTGCCACCCGACAACAAGGCCTCTGTTTGACGAACAATTAAACCATTTCGCCCACCATAAATCTTCACCATTGTAAAAAGTGACGGAAGAGACAAGTCAGTTAAGGAAGATAATTCTAATTTACCTTGGGAGAAAGAAAAAAATTAAGTCTCACTAAAAATCCTCTAAAATCATAAAAAATACGCTAAAAATATTATCAGCCAGTATTGTTGACTCCAGCTAAATCCTCTTTGGTGATCCCAAGTTCTAACTGGACCCCCCATCCCCCACTTCTTGATGACGTTGAAGTCGAGAGCCTCTGTCCTCCATTTTTAGTGAGTTGTAGGTTTTCGAAATTCTTTCGGCTCCTATATTCCCTCCCATTCAATCCACCTTGCTTGTCCGAAAGCGCTCTCCAATTTTAAGACCAGAAAAAACTTTATCCATATAAATTCATACCTCTTATTTTTTCATAAAAATTGTGGAGACTATTCCCTATGGACATATCTTCTCGAAAACTATGAGAAAACTTAAGAAAATACATTATCCATATAAATCCATACCTCTTATTTCTTCATAGAAATTGTAGATACTTAATTCCCTAATGATATCTCTTCTTGGAAACTATGGAGAAAACTTTAAGAAACTTCTTTTCTCTTCATGGAGTTTAAAGTTTTTATAAATATCTCTATTTGAAAATTGTATAAGTCAACTCTTTATGAATATATCTTCTTGGAATAAGTGGGGATAATTCAAATAAACTATTTTAAAGAGTATATCTTCTTGGAATAAAGCACATATTGTTATATATCTTCTTGGAACAAGTGGAGATAATCCAAAGAAACGATTTTTGAAATATGGTAGAAACTTTTAAAATTCTTATCTCTTAATCGAATAAGTCCAGATAATTTTAAGTAACTTTAGTTGAAATGTTGTAGAAGATTTTAAAATTCGTACTAAATTCTTCTTCGAATAAGTGCAATAATTCTAAGAAACTTTAGTTAAAATGTTGTAGAAGATTTTAAAATTTCTATTATATTATTTTTTATAAATGTTTTTTGGAATATATTAAGTTAGAAAAAAAAAACTAATTAATGGAAAATTGTTTATCACTTGTGAATTTTGTAGAAGATTCTAAAATGTTTTTTGAAATGTATAAAGAAAATTATAAAAAAAAATATTTAATAGAGAATTGTTTATCATTTGTGAATTTTGTAAAAGATTCTAAAAGTGAGAGTGATGTACAATTTATAAGTTGTTGTTTTAACAATTTTACTTTACTTAAATTTAATGTAATACTTTGATTTTTCAAAGTTGTTTATGAAAATTTGGGATTTTTTTATGGAGTTTAATACATTAAAATATTGTCATAGGTTAAATATGTAATTAATTATTTTTTTCCAACCATTCAAAATAACATGAAGAGAAGTTAACATTTTTTATCTCTTTTAATAGAAATATAAAATTATTTTTTATGGACATTTGACACAATCTACGTTTCTCAAACCCAAAAATATTAAGATCCTTTCTCAAAATTTAAATTTCTAATGATGTCATTAAGAGTGTAGAAAATAACCACACATAAATTACATCAAAATCTTGACATTTAGAAAAATATCCAAATAATATCTTAGATTTTTAAGATTAATATATTACATCCAAAATTAAATAAAAAAATATTTTTACTTTATATTTCAAAATGTTTAAAGTTAAATTGTATTCCTAATTAAAAATATGTCACTTAAATTTGTAAGTTTTACAACCAAATTCACATATAAATATTTGTTTAATTCATATAAAATTAAGTGAATATCATTTGCATTACCATTTCTAATCTCTCTTAACCTTTATTACATTATATACATTTTTAGTTTTAAAGTAAATAGGTTAATCTATAATAACCATTTTACATAAGTATACTAAAGGAATTGTCTAAGAGAATGACACTTTTCAAAATTGTTTGTCATAAAACCTTGTTTACCCAAAATACTTACCATAGCCAATTTCAAGTGTAAAAAGACATTTGAGTTGAATTTCAATGCCATGAGTTTACATGTGTATGGAAGCTCAGCTAATGGATTCTCCTATTTAATTGTTCTCAACTAACTCTTTGATAATTCTCAAACAACAAATTCAAATTTACATAGTTTGCTTACATTATTCTTTTTAAAAGAAATTGCTTGACATATAATTAAATACACAAATTGGAACCCCTAAAATCTAAATTAACTTTACACATCGTATTTTCCACTAGATTCTTTGAAAATTCCTTGATATTAATGTTAAATTTACAAATTTAGTGCCAAAACTTTCAAAGAATGATTAGCCAAAATTCTCCACAACAACGAGTGTAAGCATAAAGCACCATGGAACCAAAATTCTATAGTCGAAACAAAATAATGTACAAAACCTTTAACATCTGAAAATTTGAGCGTAATGTAAGTGGATTACCTACAAGAAGAAAGAATTTATACACACATGACCAAGGAAAATCAAGTTGGCGAATCAAATTTATGGATGAAAAATGGTCGACTAAGTTCAAGGAATGGCTAGATGGAAGCCAAACCCTTAGTAGTAGAAACCTTGATGTAATCTATGAAATCTAAAGCCATGAATACCTTAAAAATATTTTCTAGTCTTAAATAATTATTTTTTTATTCAATGTGACACATTTAAACATAGCACACATAAAACCTTCAAATAGTCATTAATAGTTAGCTGAAATTATGAGTCAAGTGCGATAAATATTTTTCCATTAATGGGAATAATGAAATTCTATATGAATTGAATACAAATTTTGATGATTAGATATAAGCATTATCTAGACTTAAAAGTGTAGTGGAGCAAACCCTTTTGGGGTTTCACTACATTTACATTCAATATATAAGAAATGAAGAAATATGCAACAAGAAATATTCTTAAATAAAAGGAATGGAGACATCACAAAACACTTCTCATGTTTGAAGATTTTATAAACTTCTATTCAATCCAAATATCCTTTTGGTAGAGATACACCATACATGTAATGCACCCAACCCTAAGTTGGGTCACACTACTGTTAAAAATGACCCAATAAACATTTCTGATATCAAATCTAGATGAGGAAATAACACACACAACATGACATTCAATCTTATGCAATGATCCATGCTAATTAAAAATGTAAGTGAAAGTACATAAATGTGGATAGCGGAAACTAAACACACTCAACAATATAACTAGAGATTTGCATGCATCAGTCTACTCATAGCATGAAGCAATAACCCAAAATATCTTAGAGTAAAATGCATAACATCTATATAAACAAATAACATAAATGAACACAACAACAAAAAAATTGTATCTTATGAATTATGCAACCCGTTGTAGAGGACAGACATTCCTCCCAAACGTATATGTGTTTTTCCAATTATCAATAGCAAGTCATCATTGAGCTGGGGATCATAAAAGAATGTGGTCTGCAAGGCTAGATAAAGTCCCCCTTTCAATAGTTAATCCCCACAACTAATTCTGTTCAACCAACTCTCTTCCCCACAACCTACACAAACCAGGGATGGGATCCTCTATTAGGTAACATATCTATTATAAGAGAAAAAAGGATAAATACTGTAGAGAATAACAACATAACAACACAATATATGAAACCACAACACCAAAATAATACTTTATTGATAGGAAACAATGTTCACTCGCCTCTTCGAGGGGGAAACCTCCAGTAGAGAAACACTCTATTACAATAATTCTCAAGACAAGACTTATTCTTCCTTATTACTAGGCCTTATCAATATCGGTCTTTATTGCATGAAAAATATATTATTCTACCTACATGAGGGGTTAGGGAGGTTAGGTCCCTCACATTCCCTCCCCCTTAAAAAATCCTTGTCCTTGAGGCTTGAGATGAGGAAATTGATTTAGAATGGTAGTCAAATCCTAGGAGGCATCTTCTGGGTGTATGACTTTCCATTGAACTAAAACTTCATTGATAGTGTGCTAGTGGAGACGACGCTCACGCTAGTCTAAGACTTCCTGCAACTACAACCAAATGGAACCTTCTTCATCCAATTGAAGGAGATTGGTATGAGTATGGAACCTGGTGTTGAGCACTTCCTTTAAACATGAAACATGAAAAACAGGGTGGACCTTAGAGTGACTAAGAAACTCTAACTGTTGACCCCACTCTCTTGAGAATATGGTAAGGACCATAGAATTTGGGGGTGCGTTTCTGACAGTGTTGGGCCTTGAGTGAAATGTCTTCTTATAAGGTTGCAAACGAAGAAAGACATGGTCCCCTTAAGAAAATTCATGTTCAAAACGACCCCGATCTACTTGTTGTTTCATGCGATTCTGAACAATTATTACCCAAAAGTGTTGGTGAAAGTTGGATCAGGGTAAAAAACAATAGAATGAGGAATTCCATGGAGTTTGAAGATATTATCGATAAAACATTGAGCCATGGTGGATGTTGTGAATGGGTGTTGAAGAGCATAAAAATGAGCATATTTGGAAAGAAAATCCACTACTACTATGATGACTGACTTATTTCTTGATTTAGGTAAGCCAACAATGAAGTCCATCTGTCCAAATAGTAAGTGGGATCGGAAGCGGTTGGAGTGTGCTTGGATATTTGACTATCTCTCCCTTATTGCATTGACAGGTATCACATTTATCCACAAAGGTGTGAATTCCATGTTTCATTCTACCCCAGAAAAAAGAACGTTTGACCCTTTCATAGGTTTTGGGAAAACCAAAATACCCAGCTATAGGTGAAGCACAAAACTTAGAAAACACAGTGGATTTAAGGTTTGATTGTTTTATTAATTACATGCGACCTTTATAATGAAGCTCGTCTTGGTGAAAAAGTACCCTGGAGAAGCTTGTGGATCCTGCTGCAGTGTTTGGATCAATCTTAAAATTTTGGGGTCTTGCAACATTTCCTTGTGAACCTCCTGAAACCAACCCATGACAATGAAAGAGAGGCAAAAAAGGGACCTGTCATCTTCATATTTCCTGGAAAGGGAATCAACTACCACATTTTATTTTCCTTTTTTGTAGATGATTTCATAATCATATCCAAACAACTTTGTTACTCATTTTCATTGCTCCTGTGAAGAAATTATTTGTTCCATAAAATACTTGAGACTTTTATGATCAATTTTTATTTGGAAGCGTTGCCCCAAGATATAAGGACACCAGAGATCCATAACATGCAGAATAGCTAACATTTCCTTTTCATAGGTGGATTGGCCCAAATGGTTCTCCAATAATTGTTTGCTAGTGAAAGCCAAAAGTCAAGCTTCTTGCATGAGGACATCTTGAATGCCTTTCCTTGAGGCATCACACTCCAATACAAAGGTCTTGTTTAAGTCAGGGGGAGCCATAACCGAACAAGTGTACATAGTTTCTTTCAAAGATTGGAATGAATGGTTGGCTGCTAGAGTCTAACTGAAAGCATTCATTTTAAGGAGAATGAGGGGAGCTGCAATTTTCCCATAATTATTAACAAAATTGTGACAATAACATGTCAAATCTAAGAAGATACACATACTTTTAAGAGTTTTCATGCGCGAACATTCTTGCATAGATTCAATTTTCTTCAGATCCACCCTAACACCATCCTTTCTGACAATATGTCCTAGTTAATCAACTTCAGAGGCTCCAAAATCACATTTAGATTTCTTAAGATAAATTTTGTGGTGAGACATGAGATAGAGAACTTGATCTAGATGGGAAAGATGGGCTTGCTAAGTTTTTCATAGATGAGAATATCATCAAAGAAAACCAAGACAAAATAATGGAGGAAAGGACATAAGACATTATTCATGAGACTTTGAAAAGTGGAGGGAGCATTATAAAGGTTGAGTGGCATAACAAAGAACTCATGGTGACCCTCATGAGTTTTGAATGTAGTCTTAGGAATGTATTTTCTTTCATACGAATTTAGTGGTAGCCCGAGCAGAGATAAAGTTTGGTAAAATACTGAGCACCACTTAATTCATCCAAACTGTCATCAATGACATGAATGGGAAATTTGTCTTTTTGTTGAGAGATCGAAAATTAGGACACATGTGCCAAGTACCTACTTTATTGAGTAAAATGAATACTGGAGAAGAATAGGGATTGGTACTGGGACATATGACATGGACATCTAACAATTCTTTAACAATCTTCTCATTTTCATTCTTCTGGGAGAAGGGATGAAGATAAGGGTGAACATTTGGAGGAAGACTTCCCAAATCTGAAGGAATGAAATGATCATGGACACCGCTGGGGGAAGTCCCTGGGGGGTTTGAAACACAACTTGGTGTTGGGAGAGTATAGATTGGAGGTCATGATGTATAGAGGGTGTCTCAACTTCCTGAATGGAATGAAGTTGGGAAATAATTACATAGTGACCTTTTCTATGGAGATTTTCCATTCGATGGGAGCTGATGATCTCTGGTGACCCTATGATGATTCCTTGGAACTAATGTTGTTGGACCTCGTGTTTCAATTGCATGGTTAATTTATGGAAATCCACGGTGATAGGGCTGAGAGTGTGTAACCATTCTGCACCAAGTACAATGTCACAACCGTTGATCTCAATATCAAATATATGATATTTCAGGTGGTACTAACCAATTTGGAGGCACACATTTTCACAACATCCTCTACATTTCATGGAACCCCCATTGGCAATCATGATTTGGAAATTATTGACTAGAAGAATATAGAAATTGACTTCTAGGGCAATGCAACGATGAATAAAATTATGGGTGTTGTCATTGTCAACTAGGATGATGACTTTCCGGTTCTTAATGTAACCAATTAACTTGAGGCTTTAGGGAGAAGAGAAAATAGTGAGTGCATTTAGAGAAATCAATGGTTCAACTTCCTTTGGATCATAGGGATGATTAATATCATCTAGTGGGGGTAGCTCAAGTACATGATAAACATTTGTCGCTTCTTCAGAAAAAACCTTTGAAATAGCCATGAAAAGATTATGTTCCTTACACTTGTGCCCCATAAAATATTTGTCATCACAATTATAACAAAGACCCTTAAGTTGGCATTCAACCATTTCATCCCGAGTCAATTTATGGATATTGAGGGGAGTGGCAGGCGGGGCGGGAAATGTGGGTTTAGGGTTAGGAATAAAGGGTTTTTTTTTGGTTTGGGATGAGACGACTTGTTGTGCTTCCTTGGATGGTTTTGTAGCTTCCAACCAAGTCTTGGGGAAAGACATGAGGACATGGGCACATATTTCATCCTTGAGACCACTGATAAAGCATTCTCTGAAAAACACATATGTCATGCCCTCTGTTTGGAAATCCAATTGATCAAAGAAATCTATAGACTCTTCTACCGGGCCAGTTTGTTTCAACTTCGTCAAATGACCTAAATGATGGGTGTCAGTGTCAAAGAGGTCATAGAGATCTGGAAAAAAACTGTGTCCAAGCCACATACCCTTTATGTGCCTTTTTACGCCAATGCCACCATTTCTAGTGTTCAGGATCCAAATGGAGAAAACCATAACAAATTTTGGCCAGCTCATTGGTAATGCCATGAAAAGAGAAGTAATGTTCCATATGGGTGACCCAGCCCATGGGATATAAGTCATCAAATTTGTTCACATCCACTCAAACGGGATATGGGACTAAAAATTCTGGGAATTGGAGGAAGTATCACCTTCGAGGTGCAAAGGTTGGTCAAATGAGGTAAGGTCTCTAGGAGTATTCATCTTGGCATAGAGCTAGGAAGTGAAGGATTCAAGTTGGCTTTCCATTTGGGTAGAGAGGTCCTATTTTTCAGTTTATATTTTGGATTTTATGGAGAAATGAATTTTGGCATGTATGGTGGTAACATTGGCATTGATTTTCCACACTTCCTGCTAGGTCATGGAGAAATCAGATGACAAGGTATTGAAGTGTTATTCAAGGTCTTCGCTAGGGGTGTGGGCCATGGTGAAAGGGGTGGGTGGGACCACACAATAAATGGGTTACAGGTTAAGGGTATCATCATTATTAGGGTGAAGAGGGGAATACAATGAGGTAGGTCTCAAATAAGTGGGCCAAAAGGGAGTCGGACCTCAAAGAATTTTTATTTTGAAAAATGATAGGTATTACTACGATCAGAAATAAAAGAGGAATCCAATGGGATAGTTCTCAAATAAGGGTGTCGGCAGGCGCTATACTCCATTTTTAACTCATGCAGAGTTATACTCTGATATGAATAATATTGCAGTGTCAAAATGCCCAAATTCTTAACAAGAAAAAATGTGTAGTAATTTCGAACTAGAATGAAGGAGGAAAGGCTGCATGACAATAGATCTTGTTTGTTTTGTTTCCATCCCAAAAGGTAGGGTTTTCAAGGTTCCTATAGTCCTTGTTTTCTTGTCCAACTGACTTACAAAAGTTACAAAATGTACTCTTCGGAACTATCTGATATTTCTGCATTAGGGTGTAATGATAGGGATCATGCCCATGTGTTTTGTAAATATCACACCATGGTCCTCATAAAGCTAAAGGGTTTGGCATACCCACTCCAATATACTATGAAAATTAATGGACACTCTTTTTTGTGATGGCCTTTTGTCATGCACATTGTACACCATACATCTTCTCTTTTCTCCTTTCCTTTGTTCCCATTTAACTGGAATGTTAAGTTCTTCATATCTTGCTTCATCTCTTCCACAACTGGATTTGTATGCTTGTATTGGTTTTCCTCTATCTATAAGGTTTCATGTCGGGCCTCACCCTCACTTTGGAATTTTTGTTGTCTCAAAGGATACTTCAAGTGTGGAAACAAAGAATTAACAAACAAATTCCCATGTTGTGTATCCGTAATAATGTACTTTAAATTACCTTTTAGCCTCTTGAATCGCTGGTCCACTTCCCAGACTAATTCACCTGGTTTCTTCTTGATCTCTATCATTTCATTCATAAAATGGTCTTCTGAAATCAACTTTTGAAATTCATTTATTAACTACCTCTTCACATCTAGTGTAGTTGTAGGTGTTCCTATTGGGTTATTTTTTGAGAGACCCATGTACCAATCTAATGCGTCGTCTCTAAAAGAGATTTCAAACTATGCAACCTTTGTATCCTCATCTTTAATCTGCTTTTCTACCCATATCTTCTCATAGATGAAAAAATGTTTTTCTGGTTCATCTGACCTGTCCCCTCAGAACTCTGGTAACCTGATAGTTGGATCTTGTCCTACCATTGTGAAATTTGTTGAACTACCACCTCTGTGTGGTGTAGAGACTTGACTTCTACTTGCTAAACTTTCACTTTTTATACTAGACCCACGTCCTGAAAAAATTCTTCTACCAGTAATCACTTTGTGGTTAACTTCTTTTTCTTCTTCAGATGTGTTAACCGCACATGGGGTTGTGGGTTCTACACTAATTTAGATATGGAATGGAGAGCCTTCCTCTGGGTTGGACCCATGACCTCTAGTTTTTCCTCTCATATATGGTGTGCAAGATATCCTCAATATTCCCTGTGGTGCAAAGCTCGTCTACCTCTTCCTCATCGTTGTCTAAGCCCTCTCGTTGCGCTACATCCCTCTTCTTATTATTCATCCTATACTAGTAGGCTCGTCTATTGTGCATCACACCTACATTCCTTATGATTTACCTGGTTTGTTTATCATCCATCATGATGGGGTCCATTGCCTCCTTCTTCTAGCTACTCTCCAGAGCCTTCTGCATTTCTCAGGTCTTCCTTAGTGGTTCCCCCAACTCCCCCATGCACGCAAAGTGATCTAGCTATCTGATTCCATAGTCATCATGTTTTTATCATGTAATAAGATCTTGATCAATGTGTAAAGAGATCTAATATACCTCCCTCTAGGTCCATTTGAGAAATCCTACTCTACAACAGTGTATGACTTCGTTGTATCTACTGCAAACTCAATGATAAACCCCATAGTGATGTTGTCTAACCAAAACTCCATTGTGCACATGAATTTATTATTAACACTTTCCAACTGCATGATATTTTCAACAGTCCATACTACTGGCCTAATCCGATAAGTTGGATGGGTATCCTTCAACCTTAACAATCACTCTTGTAATAATTGTGGAAAGAAACAAAAACATGCTTCATGAAAATTAGTAAGCACATACTTCTATAGGTACTGGTGTGATGTATACTTGGAACCCTTAATATCTTTCTGCACGAAATCCAACTTCTTTGTTTCTAACCATATTTCAATTTCTTGCATTGTAAAATTCCATGGCCTAAACATCCCTTTCAACCACTGCATTTTCAAACCCCTTCCTGGCTCTCCTTCTGAGTTCTAGCCAGTAATAGAACCATTTTTTGGACTTATGGGTTGAATCGGGTTCTACCGCAGTTCTCCAAAAAAACCCTTATCATCATCGGCCCTTCTGGTAAACCAGAAGACTACCCTATGCACAAAGTGCACAACACAGTCTCACCTGATATGGTTTATGGGGGACTAGAGGATGTAGATGTTTGCAGTCATGGAAGGGATTGGGGGATGTTCTTTTTACTTCTTGTTTCTACTTAACCATGCATTTGATTACAATATTCATCAGATCCATTCATTCATTCATTCATGTGCATATTTATTCTAGTGCGCGTTGTAAATAAAACATCCACTCATCTATCTAACCATTCAATCATAACTACAGAAATAGTAAAACATTAAAACACATTGCACACATAGTTTTACCATGATTCACTGCCCCTCAGGCTACATCCACAAATATCTTATGCTTCTTTGCTTATTCATCAAAAGGCGTTGTGTGCATTACATCATAATATAGAGTAGTGAGGCAGACTAGGATCGCGCCAACATCCACAACTTATGACCTGACCCTTAGCTACTTCAACTTCATCTGATCTCTACAACTCTCAAAAACAAACTTCGACTCACAAAGACTCCAAAATAGTTCTCCCCAAAAGATATGACAAACAAATTCCAAGGATTGATAGATGCCTCAACGTACTTTCTATATCTTCTATTTATATTACAAAATTGGGATAGAAACCCTTATAATACATCCCACAACCCTAACCCTAACATGGCTAGGTTTGTCCACATTTGTACTGGATTCTCGCAAATCCTTCCGTGCATGCTACTTTTCCTCAAAATGTGGTGCACTCTCCTTCTTTGTCCAATCCGCCTTGTTTGTTGCATTGTTCTCCAAACATGCCTACTCCAACAAGACCATGGTGGAAGAAATGTATGAGTATCGAAAGAATTTCAAGGGAGAAAGTACAACGGTAAAATATGAAGTAGTTAAAGAAGAAGGAGAAGGTGAATAACCTCCAGAGCCTCCTTCACCCCCATCATCATCATCATCATATTATTCTTCTTATGATGAAAGAGAAAATTCTTCTCATAAGAGGAAAAATCATTCTAAGAAGTCTTTTCATTCTCATGATTTTCCTTTGTTAAAGATAGATGTAAAGTTTGATTTTCTTATTTATGATAGAAATTTGAATGCAGAGAATTTGGATAATTGGGTCAAACAGATTGAAGTATATTTCAGTTACATAAAATCATAAAGGACATTGCAAGGATACAATTGGCTACTCTTCGCCTGAGTGACATAACTTTGACATGGTGGGAGATTCAGACACAAGTTGATCTTATTCAATATGGTAGAATCATTTATTGCTAGATCGAACTTACTGTTGCATTAATAAAGCAATTTTATCCATTAGCTTATATACAAACATCAATGGTTTCTTGGAAACATTTAAGACAAACAAAAGGGAAAATTGTTCAAGATTATACTAAGGAATTTAAGAGGAAGGAATTGTCTTTGGGAATTCCATTATATACTCCTGAAACTCTTCTAAAGTATATTGGTGTTTTTTATTCCTATCTTCGACATACTATAATGATGTTTTGTCCTACTAATATTGACGAAGTGTCAGTACAATCTACTCATATTGAAGATAGAAAGGGAAAGCATGTGTCTGAGGATAAGAAGCCACATAAATTCCAGAAGCAGTCAAAAGAAAAAGGGAAGAGTAAGAAGACAACTACAATGAAGAAGGATGAAGAGAAGAAGCCTACATGTTCTCACTGTGAGAAGAAGGGACATGATGAGAAGCATTGTTGCAACTTTCATCCAGAATTGAAGCCAAAGTGGGTTCAACTTAGGAATGGTAAAAAGAAGACCATGAACATAGTGCATGATCTTGGATCAGATTCTAAGGATGAAACTAAGGTTACAACTATGTAAATCAAAGGTAGATATTTTGTTTCTAGTTTCAGTTCACATACTTCTTCTGCAAAGTCCAAATTAATCATTGATGGAAGAAAAAGAAATGTATTATTTCATTTGCGAGTTATCTCAAAGCACACTAAGATTGATACATGTGTTGATAGTGGATCACAAGTAAATCTTATTTTAGAGCAAGTCATTAAGAATTTGGGATTGGAAACTAGCCCTCATCCAGGATCATATCCTTTGGGTTGGTTTTTTGATAATGCTCAGTTACAGGTAAATACACAATGTAAGTTACAGTTTGCGATCACATCCAGTTTCATTGATGAGGTAGAGTTAGATGTGGTTTCACTCGAAATTTGCAGGATGGTTTTGGGAAGTCCATACTTGTATGACAAGAAGACCATTTTTTACAGGGAACAAAACAAGTATCATGTTTTCAAAGATGAGATTGAGTTCATTGTGAGAGCTCATTAGATGAAGACTAATTTGACTATTGTCACTACATGGCACGTGAAAATGCTAGTTAATTCTAGTATCCAGGATCTATATTTACAGCCTACAGTTGGAAGTAAAGTAGATCATTTGGTTGACGTTGTTCATGTTAAGAAGGAAAAATGTGTTGTTGATTCATTCTTTATGCATCTATATATTCATTTTTGTTGCTCAGTTTTATGCTAGTTAGTGGAGTATGGTTAGTAGTTGCAACAATGAATGACATAGTTTGTGAATTTGAGCGAATGATTAACTTGATCAACAATGTTATTCCAATCTTCATTATTGTTGTGATGAGTTAGGTTCCCATTATCCAAGCAGGATGGATGGATGATACTGGACAAGTGAGGTGACAATATCCTCACTTCATTTATGAATGAACCAAACATTTTGAGGTCCAAGATGGAAATCCATGATGGAGATCTCATATGGAGACCCAAGATGAAGACTAGTTCCAAGACGAAGATCAGTTCCCAAATGGAGATTAGTTGGTAGTGCATTTCAACAAGGTGGATAAAGACTAGAAGAGTGAGGGAACTTTATCATCACTGAGTTGCTGAGTATTCCATACTTTTAGAGGTTCAAAAGTTCTAATGAAAATGACTCCATTGTGTAGAACATGACAAGAGATTTCCAACACAATTTGAACAACGTCAAACAAAATTCGTATGCGGAAGTTATGGCCTTTTGAAGTTTGGAAAAAACAACCAAAGGGTAGGTTTCCATGTGGCAATACAGATGGTATGGAAAGGTGATGTGGCAACATCATAAATGGAAACGTGGACTGTACAGATGATGTGGAATGTATAGATGATGTGGGTTGTACTAATGCCATGTGGAATCACTGAAACAATGATATGTGGCAGTACCAAAGGGTGACTTGGTATGCTAACAAAGTAGGTGACTATGGAGGCTACGTAGTAGGTGACTGGAAACTGAAAGGCGTACTGTGGCAATGATGTGGACCAACCAAAAGGTGACACGTGACACCTTCTGATTGGCCAATATTGGCTAAGGGGAATCAAAATTGGTTGGGTTGAAGGGAATCAAACCCCTGACCTCTGGTTTAACAAACCAACTACTAACCAACTGGTCTAACTATGTCATTGAATATTCCATGGGACGATTTTGTAGTTAAAGTCTATTGTTACAACAACATGCCAAAATGGGCATCAGTCGGGGTCGACCTCGCGACCTCCGAACTAACGAACCAATGAATTAACAATCTGTGCCTACCATTGCGCCACATCTGTCTGATTTTAAACTCAACCAATAATTTTTTTTTTAAGTTGTAATTATTGCCCATCCGAGCATATAGGGGGTTGGGTGGGGTTTGACCCTCTGAATTCCTCTATATAAACTATGAGCCTGACCATTTGCAGATGCACAAGGGGTTCATGCAAGAAATTGGTTTGAGTTTGTTTTGTAAGGATTTTCATGCAAGAGAGGGTTTTTCATTGATTTGCATGCCAAGAGTTTATGCTCATGATATTTTGAGATTTGGGACTCTTTGAGAGAAGTATAGGTTGTTTATAGTCAAAAGTTTTTCGTTTTCTGAGGCGATGCCAATTTTGACAATTATGCTTGTGTTTGAGAAACAGATCAGAAGGTCATAAATGGAAGTTGTAGTATTTAAGTATTATTGAGCATCAATAAAGCAATCTCTTGTTTTGAAGCGGACCCAGAGACATAGTTGAAGATGGGTAAAATACATTATCAACTTGTGTAACGTTCCTTGGTCGTTGTTGTTAATGTTTCTCTCCATGTTCGCATTTTTATTTCCGCAAGTTATTATCATTTAATGAAGTTTATGGATAAGTAAGTGTTTTCACATGATATTTTGCAAATAGTCATAACGATCTTAATTTCCCGAATCAGGTCAGTTGTTAGTGTCTTCTTAAGAGCTAATTGACATCTAAGGATTTTCGGATCATTAAGTTAGGTTGCCCAATATTTCCTATGAATCTACACTGTCTTTGATAAAATGTTCTTAAGTTCCTTGTTTGTATCTTTTACTTAAGTCCATTTTCTTATGGATTGTATGGAGTGGAGTTCTTATAATGAACTCTGTATTGGTCAACCAAATTTTTAATAAGTTGTGAAATAAATTATGGACCTTGATCTATTACTATTTCCCGTGGAACCAAACTTAGTGAGGATGTCTTCATCCATTAATTCAACCACCTTCTCCTTTTTAGCATTCAACAACACCTTGACTTCCATCCATTTTGTAACATAATCAATGCAAGCAAAAATTTAACTTTTTTGACTTGAAGTTGGGTCAATTGGCCCAACAAAGTTCTATCCCCAATTTTCAAATGGTTCTAATAACACCTATTGCTATAGAGACAACTCTTCAACTTGAGTAGGTCTACCCATTTATTAACATTCATCACATCGGTTGACATACTCCCTAACCGTTCATGGATAGAACACTTTTCCAAGCACTATTTGTTCATGGAAATATTAATTAAATTTATACAACTTACATCACTTTCCATCCAAACAATATTTCCAACTTAATGATACTGTGATCTCAAAATGAGAACTCTAGCCCTTAAAACCCATATTTTTTCATTAAAAAACATGAAAATCAACCCCCAAACAAAAGTGGTGCTACCGGTAGCACTATTTTTTCTAACGGGGTTAAAATTACAATATTTTTGAAACATGACCTTCAAAACTCATATGGTTGTTGAGAAAAACATCAAAATTAACACCTAAATCGAAAAGTGAAGCTACCTAACACAAAATGTTTTTTTCTAAACATTGAAATTATACCTCTTTATGGAATAATTGAAATTGTGACATTGACAACATATCCCTACACAAATAAACAACCCAGAATTGAACCCCAAATAGTCACTTGAAATTGTTTTTACAATTTGTTTTTAAATTACATTAAAAAAAAAAAAAGGAGAAAATCTTCCTAATTTTTTTTTTTTTTTTCTAAAATGAAAGAGAAAAAAACACATTTAAAAAATATATTCAAAACTCAAATTAAGAAAAAAAAAGTTAAAAAACGAAACTAAAATAAATTTAAAATTTCCCAAAAACACTCATTTTAAAAACAAAAATCTAAAACTAATTATTTTTTCTTAAAAATAAAAACAAAAACTAAAAATGAAATTTAAAAAAAATTAAAAAAAAAAAAAAAAAAAAAAAAAAAAAAAAAAAAAACATTAAAAAAAAATTTTTTATGAAAATAAGTTTTGAAAGATAAAAAAACATAAAAAAAAATTAAAATTATATATAAAAATTAAATTTTTTTTTTTTTTAAAATAAAAAAATTAATACAAATTTAAAAATAATGAAAAATACATTTAAAAACATAGCATTCTAGAAAATAAAATGAAATAAAAAATCATAAAAATATGATTGAATTTTTCTTTTTAATAAATACGAAAACAATTAAAATATACAATTTATAAAAAATGCAAACTGTATAAAACTTATATGTGTGTGTGTGTGTGTGTTCAGATAGCTACGACATGGGGGGCTCACGATGATGCTGAACTTATCGCCTCCATGCTCTAGATGTGACAAGCCCAGGTCGATGTGTTGATGATATGTCGACTAGAGGACCAGTGGCTCACTTGGCTCGTGGGGTGCGGGGGCGTGTTGTACCTATATATATATGATGATGATGATGATGATGATGATGATGATGATTAACATCCACTAAGATGGAATTGGTCTCAGGACTTTAAGAGGATAAGTGATTACTTACGATTCTTTAAATTTTGTTTTGTGCTTGAAAAGTATTAAGAGAAGTTTTCCAAAATCACCATACTTTTGTTGAGTTAAAGAATTAGGAAGATTGATAGGCCTTGACAAATATTTTAGAAATGAGATCTAATATGAGTATAGATATATAGTTGTTTTTCATTAATTTTTAAAAATTTTGTATTTTTAATTTTTTAAAAAATAAAAAAAAAAAAAATTTAATGAAATTTTATATTTTAATTTTATTTATTTATTTATTTTTTTAATTTTTGTTTTTAAAGTAATTTTAATTTAATTTTTTTTAATTAAATTTTTTAATTTAGGTATGGTATTTTTTAATATATATTTTTTAATTTGTTTGTGTTTTTAATCTTTTAAAGTTTTTCTCGTAAATTTGTTGTTTTCATCATTTTATCTTACTTTTTATATATCTTTCTATAGGTTTTATATATGTTTTAATTTTTAATTTTTTTATATAAATTTGTTTTTTAATTTCAATTCTTTATTTTTTTATTTTTATTTTTTAGTTTTAGTTTTTAATTGTAAAAAAAATATTATATTCACATTAGGTTTTGTTTTTTAAAAGTGACGACTATTTAAGTTTTTTAGTTTATTTGTTTTAATAGTTAGTTTTAAAAATGAAAATCCTAGCCGATGATTTAGGAGTAGATTTTTAGTTGTTTATCGATGATGGTATGTTTATTGAAGATAGTTTCAATTAAAGTTATGATTTGAGTTAAAAAGCGGTGCTTCTTGGTAGCATCACTTTTTTTGAGGGTAAATTTTAACCATTCTAAAAAATAATGTGAAAACATTAACGATCAAAAAAATTAAAATATCAAAACCATCTAAAAAGAGGAATGCTACCCGATAAATTCATTTTAAAAGCGAGGGTAAGTGACCCTTGAAAAAACAAAAACTCGACAAAGTTCTCGTTATGTTAGTAATATTGTTTCCACACATTTATATTTTTCATTATTTTTTACTTTGAAAACTTAACAAAAACCTCACCAAATCACCTTCCCCTTTTTCATAAAACATGAAACTATGTGTATGATAAATATTTATATGATAAATCTTTACATGATAAATCTTTAAGATACAATGATAATGATAACATACAAAAAAAAAAAAAATTGCTTTCAAAACTGGAAAACCATACCAAATCACCTTCCCTTTTTCATCAGAAATATAAGATCTATTTATATGATGAATCAGAAATATAAGATCTATTTATATGATGAATCTTTGCAATACAATGACATTAATATAAGATCTATTTATATGATAAATCTTTGCAATACAATGACAGTATAGAGAAAATGAGAAATGCGATTATGATTAGATTAAATCCAAGTAAATGTCCTTTCAAAGGCACGTAATAATTTCAATGAGTGTATTTACTTAAGATTGAATATCTTTACATGTAAAATGAAAAGAGTATCAAATTGAATTTTCTAAAAAAAAAAAAAATTAATTAATGGCAAAAGCCATGTGCGGGGTCTTTTTACAATTAAGTTCACACTTTATAACTATAAGTTAGAAATTTAATTCTTCTTTACATTTGAGTCTAAGAGTGCAACGAGTTAAACAAATATAACCACTCAACAAAGATAACAAAGATAATTTTTTATTTTCAAACAATTCACAAATATATTATATTATTAGTCCCTGTTATGAGATTATAGCAATGAATTTGGTTTTGATGTGACATTAATTTGTTTTTGATCATAAATTTCTGTATGTAATGTAATGTTTAACATAAGAAAACAAATATATATTTTTGGATATAATAAAAATATTTGTTTTTTTTTTATTTCTAATTGGTTGATAGAATTGAAGTGTTATTGCTCCCTTCACGTCTTTCAATATGTAGAATTAATTACATAATCAATGAATTTCACCAATCACCACATCTAAATATAAAAAGTTGTATTATGTATTTATTATTATGCATTATTATATTTATATTATATTTATTATCTAATCTATTATTTATTATTATATTTATAATATTGTTATATTTATATTATATTTATGAATATTATAGTTCCATGCAACTTGTTCATTATACATTTTGAATAACAAACAACCATTAATTATTATCTTTTGACAAAAAATATTCATTACTTGTGCATTTAGTTATATTAAGTTTCATTGTTCATCATGTATTTCCCAACTAACTCGGCAGGGATTGAGTTGCCATGCAACCCTTGTTTAACTTCTATAATGACATTTCTTCCTAGAAACTTAATAGAAAACTATGAGGAAACTCACAAATATACTATATTATTTAACTTCTCTAATGACATTTCTTCTTGGAAACTTCATAGAAAACTACAAGGAAACTCACAAATATATTATATTATTTATTTTCTCTAACGACATCTCTTCTTCGAAACTTCATAAAAAACTATGAGGAAACCACTTGAGTTGAGAGTCTTGAAAGTGATGTTGACAAGCATTCTAAATAGGAATGACTTTATCCATCTAAATTCATGCCTCTTATCTCTTCATGGAAATTGTGGATACTTAATTCCCTAGGGATATCTTATCTTTTCTGGGAAACTGTAAAGAAAACTTAAAAAAAAAAAATTATGGAGAAAACTTTAAGAAAAGACTTTATCCATTTTTTCGACCAGAAAATTACTCTTTATATTATGTATATATAAATTGTGTACACATGGCAAAAAAAACTTAGTTAGATATAACAGCCTCAAAACTATTTTTGGCGGAGGAAAATAAAAGTCTTTTGACCAAATCAGCTCGCAAGCTGAAGGGAGTGAGAGAAACCCTATACATAAACAAATTAACACTATTCCACTAACAACTTACAAAAAAGTGAGGCCAAAATTTAGATGAAACCTTTCTCTAGGGTTTTGTAGACTACTAAATGTAAATAAACAAGCTAATAAAGATTCAGAAATAGAGGACGACCCTCATTTCCTTTTATCCATTGATTATATGATATTCCCCCCTCTTGCATCTGGATAGCCTTCTTGGATAGAAAGTTTGCCTCCTTATTTTGTTCCCGATAAATGTGAGAGAAACTGATAGTATTGAAGGACTTTGTGAGCTCTTTAATTTTGTCCTTCCAACCCACTAAAGAGATTACCTGCAGTTTCCTTCTGCTATTCAACTAGTCAATAATTATTTTAGAGTCTACAAAAACCTACAGGACATCAATATTTAACTGAACTGCCAAGCTAAGGGTAGCCCAAAAACCTAGTAATCTTTCCCTAGTGTTGGTACCTGGGCCACAATTGTAAGTCCATTTGTAAATAGTTTTTTCATTGATCCTTATTAATCCCCCTACCCCTCTCTGATGTCCATTTGAGAGCGTTGCTCCATCAAACCAACCAATTGTTGTCATTCCTTCAAGGGGTATTTGGATAGTTCTGGCTATGGCCACTTTTTTAGAGTCTAAGATGTTATCAACTTTCCCTAGTGATTTGTAAACAACTGAAGAGATAAGGGGGTTTCCATTTCAAAAAAAATCTTATTATGTTCTAGCCAAATAAACCAACTAACAAGAGACGGAAGATTAATGTATTTTCGCTCCTTTTTTACCCATCTATCATAACAAGCATTTAAAGAGATTCCTTCCCAATCCTATTTTATATTAATCTCTCCTTTTATCCTATGCCAAACTTGTTGAGTAAAATTACACTTGACAAATAGATGCATCATTGACTCAGTTTCCTTTGAGCATAAATGGAAAATACTTGGACCTTCCCAACCTTTTTGTTGGAGATTATCCCATGCAAGGATTTTATTTTCAGTAGATAACCAAGTGAAAAGTCTAATTTTTAGGGAAATGTCCCAGGACAACATTCCTCTCCTCCAACCACCAATAGACTGCTGCCAATTTTTTTTGTTATGGCACTATAAACATTTTTTACTGTAAGCATACATGTTTATCTCCTCCAGTCCACTTAATCTCATATTCTTTATCTTGTAGTTGAACGCCCAAGCTAGTTAAAGCCCTACAATAGCAGTCCCATTCCTTTTCCATATCTCCAGAAAGTCCAAGATCAAGAATATTTTTCCAATGATCAGTTATAATCCCTAGCATGTTAATACCTCTAGCCTGATAGAGGTAGTTATTGTTTTTGTTCTTTAAGACTATTAATAGATCTCTAGAGAGAAAAGAGGAGCTCCCCAGACCCAAAATTAAGTATTTTTCTATTAAAACTGAGTGTACAAAACTAGAACTCCAACTCAACCAATGAGTAATCAGATGTAAATACTTTAATAGATTTTTCCAAGTCATAGAAGCAAGGATTGATCTATTGGTAGTCATTCAGAACCAAGTAGAGACCGAAACATATGGAAGATATTTTTCTTTGATTACCCTATGCCAAATTCCATCCTTTGTCAATGCTCTTGACAAAGAGTTTGCTACCAAAGCTCTATTAAAAAAAAAAAATTCTAAATCCCCAGCCATTCAGGAGCTTAGGTTTGGCAATAATTTCTCAACTACACAGATGTAAATGTTGTTTTTCACTACATCCTAACCAAATAAAGTTGAAAATTAAAATTCTGATCTTACTGAGCACAAAGACAGGAATGGAAACCAGTGCCATCCAATAAACTAGTTGGCTTTCAGGTACAGCTTTGATAAGAATGAATCAGCCTCCAAGAGATAGCCATTTGTTACACCAATGACCAATCATTTTTTCAAACTTAGATAGTAACCATATCCATTCAAAAACTTTGTTATTTTCATCTTTTAGAAAGTATCTAAGGTATCTGAAGCCTTATGAGAGATCAACAAAATTGTAGGGAAAGGCTTCTTTAAACTTTTATAAAATCTCCCTTTGTATTCCAGAAAAATGAAAGGTAGACTTTGTCAAGTTTACCTTCATACCCATTGCACTGCAAAAGATTTTTAGAAGTTAATTTATCTCCTTCCATTCTGGTATAGAGGCCTTTGTCATGATAAGGACACTGTCCACAAAAAAAGATGGAGTATCTTAACAATCCTGGAGAACTTCACCCCGAACAACTTCCCTTTAGCATGTCTTTTATTTAACAACAGACTAAGTCCTTCCATTACTAAAATGAAAAGCAACAGAGATAATGGGTAACCTTGGTGCAGACCTCTTTCACTCTGAATAAATGGAGAAGTCTCCCCATTTTTTTTTTTGTAAGTTAGGTTATGTATTAGATCATGAAAATAGTTACATAAGAAGAAAAAGAGCTAACTAGCATGGCAGTGGTGCCCATTTGGGAAACCACCGCTGTCATAAGTATCCGAAGAATATTGTTTTGGTGTCATATTTGGCAGTGGTGCCCTTTCGGGAAACCACCGCTGTCATATGTTCAAGCCACGCGGGGAAACTACCATAGTTTAGAGAATAGTAAACAATGACTTCGTGCCTAAGAGTTATTCCCTGCCAAAACATGGAAACAAGAAGATTTTTTTTTTTTTTTAAACCTCGACTGAGTCTGGGCCCGGTGTAGACACTTCATGCCCGAGTCTTGCCCTTATATCGTTCTATCATCACCTTCCATAGATCTTGGAGGAAGGCCATCAACTTATCAACCCGACTCTAGCGATCTGCCTCTTTGTTTTGCATTTTGAGCACAATTTTTTTAAGCTCCCTTAGGTCCCGATGAATGTCGCTCAGGTCCCGTTTGAAGCCGGTCGGGTCCCTTCAGCTCCCTTAGGTCCCGATGAATGTCGCTCAGGTCCCGTTTGAAGCCGGTCGGGTCCCTTCACAAAATGATCATGGCATCCAAAGCCTGTTCGTCGTGCCAAAGACCTCATCCGGGATGGGTTGGGGAGACCAAGGTGGAGGGGGAGGGAGGGGGAGTCCAGGGAGGGGTGACGGAGGAGAGAGGGAGAAAGGTTGGTGGCCGTGGGGGAGGTGGGAGGATGGGAGAATGGAGGGGAAGGGGGTGGTGGCGCATACCACAGCAAGTTGTCGAAAAAGTCAAACCACTTGACCCTACAAGCGTAGGGGTTCAAGAGGGGGCACAACCCCGTGAGGGGATCGATGAGGGGCTGCGAGGGAGGTAGCACAACAATTGGCTCAAGAACAGGGGGAGGAGTGGCTTCAAGAGGAAGTTGGTGGGCTACAACTTCCTTAGGGCCCAAGAAAGGGGGGAGAAACTGCACATGGGGGTCAGCTGGCCGAGAAATCTTGACTGTATGATCAGATATGGGCATAGGTCATCCTCTGGCCACATACCAAGCGGTGCCCTGCTTGGGCTTGCCTTTGGGACGAGGCATAACGAGGGCAATGGGGGTGGAGCTGATAGAGGTAGAAGGAATACCGAGGAGAAACCAGAGGGGGGTCAAGTTGAGCTCAAGGACGCTATACTTAGGTAGGGCCAAGGTCTACACAGAGCGCTTGAGGTTGGTGAGTGAAGTGCTCGACAAAGAATGGGCTGTGGAGTGTCCAAATGAGCCTCGAAAAACCTCACGTCCTGCTCTAGACATGGCGTCACGTACAATCTAGAGTGTTTGTCTCATACAACTGTGGGCGCATGTAGGAGGGATAAAATTTGACAGTTGGGTGATGTTATTCATGGGGAAAAGGAGAGGGGGATGTGACTATATGGGCTCTAGGTGGCTGGCCGCCCATCTTGGAGGCCTCCCTGTGTCCCGATAATCCCCTGCTTGTGGAAACACCCTATCCAGGGGTCGATATTTTGTGCTTTCCAAGTTCCTGCAAGCAATAACCATGGGATGGGAGGGGTTCAACGTGGGGGAGCACGCAAAGATTCCCTCTTCTATATCTACCCTAATATTTTCCAACAGATCGGCCACTTGGTTCGCCTTTCGTCAAACATGGCAGGGGTGGATTACCCAGTGAGGTTGGAGGATGGATTTGATTCTGATCAGCCCAGTCGTGAGTCTCCAGCTCAGAGAAATTTTCTCCGAGTCCGCTCCATTGAGGAGATGAGAGAGAAGATTGATGACAATTTGCGAGTCCCCCTCAGCTATGATGGGAAATAAATATAGGTCTATTGCCACTTGAAGACCAACGAGGAGTCCCCAGATCTCTATCGAGTTGTTAGTGTTATGACCTAGATTCCCCGCTGTGATGTGTAGAATTTCCCCTTTTTTGTTACGTATGATAACTCTGTATCTAGTTGGTCCTGGATATCCTTTGGAGGCCCCATCGAATTTTAATTTGTAGCATCCTGTAGGTGGAAATTCCTAGTGGGTTGGGTTGTGCTTACAAAGGCCAGCAGTGGGGATATTGGGGTGGAGACTGAGCTTCCAGGCATTGAAGATGTGACTCTCATTGGGGGGGAAGTTTAGATATTGAACCATCCAAGGATGCAAGGAAATGGTATCATTGAGATTGGAATGAATGGTGGTCCAAAATTCTTGCCAGATCTTAGTGGCTGTTTGGAAGATTCGTCTGTTCCTTTCTTTCCATATATGCCAAATAATAAACCCTGGGAGTAGTTGCTAGATTTTGTTTAGAACTGGTGATTGAGAGGTCATGCTTCTCCAACCTGCAATTGTTTCCCGGAGTCCTATGTGATTCCTATATGTGGTTCTCATTAGGCCAGCGCCATGGTCCCAAATATTTGAGTTGTAGGTGCACAGGTTTAGGAGATGATTCTGAGTTTCCTCCTCTAAACTGCACAGTAGACATCTGGAAGGGCCAATGAAACCTCTTTTCCTGAGATTGTCCCATGTAAGGATATTTTTGTGCACTACCAATCGGAGAAAGGTGTTGATTTTGGGCTAGTATTTTATTCCCAAAATTTTTCCCCAGACTTCTTCCCGAGGGGAGAAATTGTGACCTGCTCTTATGTGGTACGCCTCCCGAAGATTGAAGGTGCCAGTGGTGGAGTGTCCCCATCGGAGGATGTCATTACCTTGTTATTTGAGAATTTTCTGCGCATTAAGTGATCTTGGAGTGGTTGGATGTTGAGATCAATGGGGATGTACAAATCCTCATGAGAATTCTTCCAGGTCCACCAAGTGTCCCTTGGCCTGTCCGAGATCCAATAATCTTGTACTTTGATGAGTCATGCTTCAGTGGTGGAGGGAATGAGGGCACAAGGATTCGGGTCAGTATTTAGGGCTGGAAGTTGTTGTCAGGAGTCACTCCAAAAAAGTGTTGATGAGCCATTTCGTAATTCCCAGAATGAGTGTTTTGTGATAAGACTCTGATTGTTCCTGATCGCATTCCAGATAAGTGATCCTAGGTTCTGACCACTCCGTCTGATGAGTTTCGTTTCAGAGGAAGTGGGGGTGTATTTTTTCCTCCAAAGGCATGCCCAGAGATCTTGGGGTATCTTTAACTAGCGCCACCAGATTTTTGCACTGAGAACTTTGCTGAGTATAGCGGAATCTTTGAGGCCAAGGCCCCCTAAGATTTTCGTTTTGTAGACTTTTTGTCAGCTTACCAGAGTGAATTTGCTCCCCTCTTTGGTTCCTTTCCAGATAAATATTCTTTGAATGTTTCTTAAGGTGTTAAGAATAAAGGTAGGGAATGCAAGGGTCGAAAAAACATAGATCGGGAGGGTTTGAAGAATTGACTTCAAAAGGATGAGGCGTCCAGGTAAATTGAGGGAGCGAAAGGTCCAAATGGAGAGTTTCTTGAAGAATTTGGAGAGTAAGGAGTCCCAGGAAGCATTTCTTAGAGGGTTATCAATGAGGGGGATTACCAGATACATAGAGGGGAGGGTACTATGGGTGAATCCCAGGATTTGGGTGAGGTGGAGTTGCATCACAGGGGGTGTATTGAAGAAAAAGACTTGAGATTTGGTCATATTCACTTCCATACCCGAGGCTTTGTAGAAGAGGGTGATGATGAATTTGAACCGTAGAGATTCTTTGGTGGTAGAAAGTCCCATGAGAAGGATGTCATCCACGAATTGACTATGTGAAATAGGGGGGGTGATGCCATGGGAGGTGAGACCAGAAAGGGAGTTATCCGCGATGGTTGCTTTGATGGTCTGACTCAGTTCTTCTGCCATGAGGATGAAAAGGAAAGGTGAGAGTGGATCTCCTTGTCTTATTCCTTGAGAAGGGGAGAAGGGTTTCATTGGAACTCTGTTGATGAGAATGGAGAACAGGGTTGAGGAAGTAAGATTGACGATCCAGGAGACCCAAGTGGGGTCCAAGCCAAAGGAAAGAAGGTTTGATCTCAGATAGCTCCAACTTAACTTATCAAAGGCTTTGGAGAGATCTATTTTGAGAAGCATACCTTGAGTTTTTATTGAGTGTAGAGAGTGGATGATTTTGTGTGCCAGGATGACACTATCCAAAATTTGTCTTCCTTCCACATAGCCAGACTGCTCCGAGGATATGAGGAATGGGAGGATAGGTTTGTGTCGAGTGGAAATGATTTTCGTGAGGAGCTTGTAGATGCCATTGCAAAGGGAGATAGGCCTGAAGTGCGAGGGGGAGGTGTTGCTGTTATGTTTGGGTATGAGGGTAAGAAAGGTCACGTTGAGGGATTGAAGAACCTACCCAGAACATCTAGAGTCTTTGATGATTTCCCAGACCTCTTTTCAAATAATGCTCCAGTAGTGGTAAAATAAATCTGAGGTGAAACCATCTGTTTCTGGAGATTTTCCCTGTGGGGAAATTTGAGGATTGCATCTATGGCATGCTTCCTGTCGATTGGGCGTTCCATCAAAATATTTTGGTAGTGGGCGAGCAACTCTTTTTCTATATCTACATGCTTTTGTATTTCAGTCCCTTGTTCTAAGACTAGATGGGTGATGCGGTTGGTATGTCTGTGCTGAATCATGGATTTGTGGAAGAATTTGGTATTCTTTTACCCCTCGTTTAGCCATTGGATGCAGTATTTTTGTCGCCAGAGTATCTCTTCCTGCTTCCTTCTTTCTGTGATCTAGTGGCCTAGTTTTAGTTCCTACTCCTTTAGGGAATCCGTCGGTCCTTGAGAGCGAATCTGCTGCTGGAGGGTTTGCATTTGGTGGTTAAGATTTGCCTGCACTTGTAGGATGTTTCTGAGGGTGGTCTTGCTCCAATATTTGAGTTGAAGCTTGAGGTTTTTGAGCCTCTGTTGGAATATGTACATCGGGGTGCCTATTTGTATTGTTGCCTCTTCCCACCATTGTTGAATATTTGTTTGAAAGTATGGGTGTGTTAGCTAGAATTTTTCAAATCGAAAAGGCTTTTTGCCTAGGGTGCCCCCAATGTTGAGGGTTAGTTATATATGCCAATGGTCTGACCCCGGAGTGTCGATGACTGTGGCATTCTAGGCTATATTCTCCATCATTATGGCCTCTGAGATGAGGAAGTGATCCAGTCTACTAGATATGTGTTGCTCCCCTGAGCGTCCGTTAGACTAGGTGAATGGTCCATTGTCCATGCCAATGTCAATGAGTTTCAGAATATCAATGGTGTGTTTGAAAAGCTTACTGTCATTTCCCAAGGTGTGAGTGCCCCCCCTTTCTTCCTCTAGACCTGTGATCATATTGAAGTCCCCTCCAAGGATCCATCAATGGGTTCCAATGTGTTCGTCTATCCAACCCAAGTGGTGAAGGAAGGATTCCTTGTCTCCTGGTCATGGAGGGCCATAGATATTTGTAATGTAGCCCTGTTTGTTTGACCCTGTGATGTGGAAGGACACATAAATACTCTAATTGGAAGTCAAGAAATCATTCAAAATAATTGTATTTGGATTCCACAATATGGCTAAGCCCCTTGCTATCCCTCTAGAGTCCACAACTACTTGCTAGCCCTACTTCCAACATTTTTGAAGAGTGGATGAAGCCTCCTCTCTTGCACATTTTGTTTCCTGCAAGAGAAATATGTCTGGTTGATCCTTCCTTATTCTTTCTTGGAGAAAACCTTGTTTTCTCTTGGCATTAAGTCCCCTTATATTCCAGGATATTATATTCATGAGGACAGTGGGGTTTGGAGGGGAGGGAAGTTGTCTGAGATAAGTTGTATTTGGCCCGAGTTGACTAGGAAGTTGCCAACATCTTGAATGAGTTGGTGTTTTGTCTTTCACCCTCTTTTTTTCTCATCTTTTGCAGGTTTCCTTTGTTCCTTTGAGGTACCTCTTTGGATTCCTATATTCAAGATGGCACGGGCTGAACCCCCTACAGAGGAATTAAGGAAGACTTTATGAAATTTGCACAATCGGTCTTGTGGAATGGTGTAGAGTTGCTACTTGCGATAGGCTTGTTATAGATGTACAAGATCTATACCCGAAAGCTCCTAATCCTCCAGATCCATATCTGGATATAGTATTTCTAGTCCAAGGTTTTCAGAAAGAGAGGGGCCCATGACAATGTCCTGTGAAGGAGCTGAGACAATGTGATCAGAAGGGTCGGGATTGGTGATGGCCGTTGGGGCTATCGGTGGGGCGATTGAGGATGAGGGGGTATCTGAGCTGGTTTGAAGGGCCTCAAAGGAATTTTTGGTAGGGGGTCCAGGGGTGGTCTGAGGTGGGGATTTTTTAGCAGGGAATCTTTGCCGACCCGTGACTTGGGTGAACCCATCCTTGGGTTTGTCAGGGTCATACAGGGAAGGTTTGGTAGGGTTATTTAAAGGGCATTCACGAAAGAGATGTCCATGTTCTTGGAATTTGCGACAGTGAAAGGGGATGTGTTCATAGTCAAGGGTTTGGGACCATTATTCATATTGATGATCTAGGGTAATGGCTTCGAGAAGGGGTTTAGAGATATTAAAGTAAACACAAATGCAGGCATAACAGTGTACCTTCATTGTTTTTTTTTCATCTGAGGCTTTGATGTAGGTTCCAATGGTGTTTCCAATTCCGACCAAGATCTCTTCAAGCCAGAATTCTTGTGGGAGTGAGCATATTCACAACCAGACCAGGGCATAGGTGAAGTCTTCCTTCTCTGGATTGAATCTCTCCGTCCAAAAGTGTAGGAATAAGCCTGCCGAGTTGTAGAAGTAAGGCCCTCCTTCGAAGATTCGATTTATGTCCTCAAGGTTGTGTAGGATTATTGTAAAGAATCCTTTTGATCCAAGTTGGAGGTCATAGTGATCCTTTGGATTCCACCAGTGTTGAATCCATTTAACTGGGTCTTTTTCCGAGGGCCAAAGTCCAAAGAATTTCTCGATCAATGTAAAATATCTCATATATTGTTTATGTTCTTCTATTCTCAGGGAACTGATGATGTATTTGGAGGTGATTGGGGCTTGCGGAATGCATTTTCCTAGTTCCCAGGTGCGATTAGTCTTTGGCTGACTGGTTCCAGGATCGATGTCTGGCGACTTTTCTTTCGGCATTTCTTCCTCCATTAATATTTTGGCTTTTCTTTTGGCATTTCTGGGAGCTTGAAGGTAGGTCGTTTGAAGTGTTTTGTGTCATTTTCATTGGCCGTGATGGTGCTGTAGGAGGGTGTCGAGTGCCCCCCTCCTTCAATTTCCATCCGCGTAGTAGTTGCAGGAGAGGTGGTTGGGGGTGAGGCTTCAAACCCTAGTTCTAACATAGATACATGTATGATAAGTCTCCCCATTTATTAGAACTACAAACTTAGCATTGATCACACATCTCATAATACAATTGGTAGTTTGTACACCAAAACCTGTTTAAAGGAGGTTCAATCTTAAAAAGTCCCAATTAATACAGTCGTAAGATTTCGTTAGGTCCAAATTCAAGATTAATGCCTTCAACGTTTTCAAATTAATACTATGCAAACATTCTTGAGTCATGCCAATGGCATCTAGGATCTATCTACCTTTTAAAAACCCCAGTTGTTCTCCCAACAGAGTCTGCAATAGAATTGGTTTTAGTCTATTTGCAATAATCTTTGCTATAAGTTTATAACACATATTACAAAGAGTTATATGTCTATAGTCACCAAAAGTAGAAGGCTTATTTACTTTTGGAATTAGTTCTAGAAAAGTCAAATTTAAAGAGCTTATCACCTCTCCTCACTTCCTAGAATCCTCCACCACTTCTAGCAGTTCATCCTCGACCAAGTCAAAAAAGTGAGTGAAGAACTCAATCGTCCATCCATTGGGCCCTGGGATTTTGTCTTCTGCAAATAACTTGAGTACTTCCCATAATTATTGCTTTGTACAGGGTCTATCAATAAGTAAAGAGTCCTCCTTAGTAACTACTTGAGGATAAGGTCTGGTTGTGTAGACTTGATCAACAATACTAGAGTGTTAAACTGCCTCAAAAAAACTTTTAATGTGTCTGGTTTCCTCTTTTTTTATGGAATCTTGTCCGAAATGGACCTACCCATTATCATCCAAAATTTCCCAGATACGTTTACTATTCATTCTACAACTTGCAAAGTGATGAAAAAAATTTGTATTTTGATCTCCACTGTCCCCATAATTCCTCTTCAGATAGGAGGAGTTTAGTTCGCTCTTCCTATAATATCTTTATGTGGCCGACCATACCTCAGCTCCTCTTCTCCCTTGATTTCTCCTGATATGCGTCTTGTATTTCCTCCTCCAACTGTTCTAATATTATAAGATTTTTCTTTTCTTTCTCTTTTTCCCAAGCTTTGATGTGTTGCTTTAATACTCTCAATTTCCACACTAGTCTTCATTGTACCCCCGGTTCTATCACAAATTGTTGATCGGTCCATACTTCCTTCACAATAGAAGTAAAGTCTTCTTCTTTTAACCACATCGAATTTAATTTGAAAGGGTAGGATGTCGGATATACATTATTTTCAAGTTGCAAAATGACAGGTGTGTGATCTGATAGGTAAGGATAGGCCACCCAGGACCTAAATTTGCCAACACCATTTATGAGATATTCTAACATATAAACCTGATCCAATATTTTTAAGATACTCTCATCTCCAGATTTATCATTCCACCAAGTTGGGACTAAATCATACGGAATTATATCCACGAGCTGATTATCCTGAAAAAACTCTTTGAAGTACCTTGCCAGCTAGTCCATCTGTGCCGAAGCTCCCCAAACCTCACCAACACTAACTTTGAAGTTTAAATCCCCCGCTACTATCAATTTTTTGTGTTCCAACATACCCCTATAAGCACGAGCTAGACTAAAAAGTGTAGTGGAGCAAACCCCTTTGGGGTTTCACTACATTTATATTCAATATATAAGAAATGAAGAAATATGGAGCAAGAAATATTATTAAATAAGAGGAATGGAGACATCACAAAACACTTCTCATGTTTGAATATTCTATAAAATTCCATTCAATCCAAATACCCTTTTGGTAGAGATACACTATACAGGTAATGCACCCAACCCTAAGCTGGGTCACTCTACTGCTAAAAATGACCCAATAAAAATTCTTGATACCAAATCTAGACAAGGAAATAACACACACAACATGACATTCAATCCTATGCAATGATCCATGCTAATTAAAAATGTAAGTGAAAGTACATAAATGTAACTAGCGATTTGCATGCATCAGTCTACTCATAGCATGAAGCAATAACCCAAAATATCTTAGAGTAAAATGCAGAACATCTATATCAACAAATAACATAAATGAACACAACAAAAAATAACATTTATCTTATGAATTATGCAACCTTTTGTAGAGGATGGAAATTCCTCCCAAACGTATACTTGTTGTTCCAATTCTCAATAGCAAGTCATCATTGAGATGGGGATATGAATCCATAAGAGAAGGTGGTCCCTAAGGCTAGCTAAAGTCCCCCTCTCAACAATTAATCCCCACAACTAATTCTAGTCCACCAACTCTCTTCCCCACAACCTACACAAACCAGGGATGGGATCCCCTATTAGGTACCATATCTATTATAATAGGAAAAAAGATAAATACAACAGAGAATAACAACAGAAGAACACAATATATGAAACCAAAACACCAAAATAATACCTTTATTAATAGGAAACAATGTTCACTTGCCTCTTCGAGGGGGAAACCTCCAATAGAGCAACACTCTATTACAATAATTCTCAAGACAAGACTTATTCTTCCTTATTACCGGGCCTTATTAATATCGGTCTTTATTTCATGGAAAATATATTATTCTACCTATGCAAGAGGTTAAGGAGGTTAGGTCCCTAACATTCCCTCCCCCTTGAAGATGTCATTTTCCTCAAGGATTCAAATGAGGAAATTGCTTCAGAATGGTAGCTGACTCCCAAGAGGCATCTTCTGGTTGTGTGACCTTCCACTGAACTAAAACTTCCTTGATAGTGCATTAGCGGAGACGACGCTCACGCTAGTCTAAGAATTCATTCAACTACAACCAAATGGAACCTTCTTCATCCAACATAGGGATAATGGTATGAGTATGGAACTTGGTGTCGAGCACTTCCTTTAAACATGAAACATGAAAAAGAGGGTGGAGCTTAGAGTGACTAAGCAACTCTAACTGGTAGGCCACTGGCCCCACTCTCTTGAGAATATGGTAAGGACCATAGAATTTTGGGGTGAGTTTCTGAAAATGTTGGGCCTTGAGTGAAGTCTTCTTATAAGGTTGCAGATGAAGAAATACATGGCCCCCTTATGAAATTTCATGTTCAAAATGACCCCGATCTACTTGTTGTTTCATGTGATTATGAACATTGCTTGCCAAAAAGTGTTGGTGAAAGTTGGATCACGGTAAAAAACAATAGAATGAGGCATTCCACGGAGTTTGAAGATATTATCCATAAAAGAATGAGCCATGGTGGATGTTGTGAATGGGTGTTGAAGAGAATAAAAATGAGCATATTTGGAAAGACAATCCACTACTACTATGATGACTGACTTATTTCGTGATTTAGGTAAGCCAACAATGAAGTCCATAGAAATATCTGTCCAAATAGTAAGTGGTATCGGAAGCGGTTGGAGTGTTCCTGGAGCTTTGACTATCTCTCCCTTATTTCATTGACATGGATCACATTTAGCCACAAAGTTGTGAATGTCTTGTTTCATGCCATCCCAGAAAAAAGAACGTTTGACCCGTTCATAGGTTTTGGCAAAACCAGAATGCCCAGCTATAGGTGAAGCATGAAACTTAGACAACACAGTGGATTTAAGGTTCGATTGTTTTCTTAAGTACATGCGACCTTTATAAAGAAGCTTGTCTTGGTGCCACAAGTACCCTAGAGAAGTTTGCGGATCCTATTGTAGTGTTTGGATCAGTATTAAAAGTTTGGGGTCTTGCAACCTTTCCTAGTGAACCTCCTGAAGCCAATCGGTGACAATGAAAGAGAGGGAAAAAAGGGATCTATCTTCTTCATATTTCTTGGAAAGGGCATCAACTAACACATTTACTTTTCATTTTTTTTAGATGATCTC
>SNQJ01S0039054.1:0-11754 GCA_010110895.2 Picea sitchensis
AAATAACATTCGCGCCCGAATCGGGAAATGAATTCGAATCATAACAACTATGTGAAAACCTTAGCCAATCGATTCGCTCTTATTCTAATTTGGCAAGTTTGTCCTATGAGTCGAGTTCAGATTATAATTGATGCTTTGTATTTTAGATTTGTGAAATGAATTGGTCAAACCCTGTTATGATTCGTTTGATTGAAACGATTGTGATCAAAATTAATCGATCTTGTTTGCTCGCTGTGCAAGGATCAACGATCGAAATCTATAACAAATTCTATTTGATTGATCCTGTTACGATTTTGTTTATGTGTTAGTTATGGTTTGAATTCGTTCATAGCCTAAATCGCTTGCTATACAATTATCATGATAATCCTGTTCGATTCGATGATTTGTCCTGTTGATGAGACAAGTATAACGAAGTGTTTGCGATTTGTTTTGTTTTCAATTGAATATCAAAACGATCTCATAACAGAAGGATTCGATTTGTTGAGAAATGATTATGATGCTATTACATATGATTTCATTTACCCGATTTATGACAATAATTGAAACAGAGTATTTCTATCTTTGTATTCAATTAAATGATATGAATCTTTTTGCTATATCGTTACAGCTATAACGATTGGAAAATGATTTTGTTGGATTGGATCGTATATCTTGTTTAACAATAACATACGATATGTTTGATTATCAGTTTTAATTGGATATGAAACAATCTTATTACTGTTCGATTATGACTCTGTGGACCCGATTTTGTGGTAACAAAAGAACAAAGTATTCCTATTTCTGTGTTCGGTTGAATCATTTTTGATACTGTTTAATATTGAATGATAGAACCATTTCAATCTCAATGATTTGTTTTCAAATGGTCATTGGAAGATAATTGGATTTAATTCTTTTAAAATATTTTGAATCGATTATGATGCTGATTCTATATCTCATTTAGACTAGCTACAAAATCAGATGATTCTGTAGCTAGTCTATAGAATTTAATTTTTATCATTTTATTAATAAAAGAGTCTTCTAACTTGTCTATTTTGGATCCTTTTCATGTGAATTCGAATTGCATGGGATTTGATGGATAGTATAGAGGATATTTAGATGCTTTAGTTTCATTTTAGTTTCCTAGTTTAGTTGATCTTGGGAATATCTTCCCAGATTATGTAAACAGTTTGATAACATCCACAGGGAGGTTTTACACTGTGGGAAAACTTATAAATACTTATTATTTTTGTAATAACATCATCCTCATTCGTGGGAGAACAAGGATATGGAATTTTAATACAGATTGAGACAGAAACTGATATTCTGCTATAGCTTTAGCTTTTCATAATATCAATCTTTTGTTTCATGTTTATGTGTATCAATTTGCATTTGGTTAATGACTACTTTAACTATCTTAGTCTTTTGCAAATGATATGATTTAATCAATATAATCCATATCTGATTTCTTCCAGTATTTAAAAAACATAGCAATTACTTGATTCAGTTTGCGAATGACATATTTCTCTTCTTCAACAATTGAATTATTGAGTATAAGTTTTTGCATAACAGGTTTACCTAATTGCAGAGATTTATAAATCTTATAATTGTTATGATTTTTTATGTCTTGTTTGTCCTGTAAACAAACTCAAAGAGCATTGCAGCTATCGTTTACGAGGAACTTCTGGATTATTCGGTGCGAGTTTCCTTCCTCCGATCTACTAGTACAACCATCATACACAGGACAAATCTGGAGCGTTTCCAGGTCAGTTTGTCATTTGTTTGTTTAGTGTATTTGTTAGTATTTTAGTTAGATATATGTGTAGTTAGTCTATTACATTGTTTAATTTCAGTAAGTTTTATCTCTTGTTCATAAAATCATAAAATCAACAAAAAATATCTTTCTCTGTCTTAGGGAAGAAAGCAAATGAGTTTTCCAGGTTTTATTTAAATCTGTATTTTGTGAATATTGTACATTTTGTGAGTAAGTTATATTGCAATTAGTAGTTAGATAGTTAATTGGTTAGAATTAGTATAATATTAGTTAGTAGTTTGTTAATAGTAGATTAGTTAAGTTTGTTTAATAGTTAGTTTTAATTAGATTAGTTAGATTAGTTTGTTTTATTTATTGTTAGTTAGTTTAAGTTGTTTTATTTAATTTTAGTTAGTTTGTTTTATTTAGTTTTAGTTAGATTAGTTAGTTTAGATTAGTTTTATCTTTGGTTTTCTTAGGACCTTAGATCGGCTAACGGAGCCGCTAAACCCGTCAGGGTGGTTCATTCCAAACGACTTGGGTTATTAGACAACCCCGGACTGGTTCCACTCTCTCAGTTGACGGATGATCAATTTCGCCTGTCAACAAATGGCACTAGAAGGAGGGCCTGAACTTAATTAATGGCACGAGGCGGTTGCAAGACTCCTCCCCCCCCTAATCACTCACCTATAGTGACTAGAAGCCGTTCACACAATAATATTCCCCTTTAAACAACAACTACTTCAACCGAAGATCCGTAGATCACAGTTGAGCTAGCAACCCCTAATCCTACAGGTGGTGACATACAAGAGATTGTCCGCCAATATCTTATTAAAACACATAGTGCCTTAGCTCGTCTTAAGCAACCAAACCATCTGTGGGGTCAACCTTTAGAATTCTCTGATACCAGAGAACAATTAGGTGACACTAATCCTACTGTGAATCCTACAGATCCAAACTCAAATCCTGCTGCAGGAGGATCTGGGATACCTCCTTCACCACCTCCCTCATCTCCTTCCTCTTCTGGAGGAGATTCCTCATCAGACGAAGGAAATTCACCTTCTCAGCCTTCCACACCCACTACCCCAATGGAAAATCAGAACAACCCTGCTAGACCCTGGTTGGACCAGGATGTCGTAGCTGTACCTGGAGCTCAGCACCCTTTACCTAAGCACTCGGAGAAATGGCTTCCCAAGTTTGACCCTGATTCAAAACAGGTAGCGGAAGATCATATCAAAAAATTTATGTTAGCCATAAGACTCCGCAATGTTGAACATGAATACGTTGTCTGTAGGTTGTTCTCTTATACTTTCGAGGGTAATGCATCGACATGGTACTTTTCCCAGCAACCCCATACCATCGTGTCTTGGGAAAAATTTGAGTCATGCTTTTTGGAAAAGTTTGGAGACGGTAAGCCTTCAGAAGTCTTAGTCATGGACCTTTCTAGCTTAAAAATGAACCCAAAATAAAAAGTTAAAGACTTTAATCAAAGATTCTTGACACTCAAAAACCGAATCCCTGCGGATTCTATGCCTGCTGAGAGTCTTATAATAGCTTACTACACTAAACCTTTGCATCAAAGCATAGCTATTTGGGTTAAACAATCTAAGAAAGAAACGTTGTTAGAAGCCTTCGAGGAGGCCAGCCAGATAGAAAAGACATACTTAGTCTTAAGGACTCTTCTAGCAACGAAACTGAGACTATTTCTTCTTCTAGAAAGAAGATTGAAATTCTCCCCAGACCTATTCAAAGTAAAACACAACCTGGAAACTCTGAATTGGAAAATTTAACTAAAGTTGTTCAAAAACTGTCTAATCAAGTTATAGACTTGAAAAGGTCGACTGAAGAAGCTTCCTCGAGTAAATGAACCTACAAACCCCCTTTCTGAAAGCCCTTTCCTACCAACCGACCTAACCCAACCACCGAAGGCCTTAATCTAGAAAGTTTGCAATGTGCTCTTCAAACAATTATAGAAGCCGAAGATAACTTGATGCCTCCTGAGATTCCTGAGGAGGTAGTCGAACCAGAGACAGTTCAAGAAGAAGAGTCTTCTCCAAACATTTTTGGACACTTCTCGGATAGCATCTTCCAAGCCAACTTCGAGACAGTCCATCCTTACAACACTAGGAGTAAGACAGTAAATAAAACTTCTACCGAAAATGCTACAACTTCGCTTCCAAAGCAATCTAAATCAGCAGAAACTAAACAGAGTAATGTCAGCCCCAACTTAGATTATGATGTTGTTGAATATCTTAAAAAGTTAAGGGCTAACATTTCTATTTATGAGTTGTTGAAGTTCCCATTTTTGTTACAAAAAATGTTGCAAAATATTTCAGAGAATGGCAAGAATGGTAATTCTAATGGTAACAAGGTTGTGCAAAGCAAAGTCCCTCAGAAGACTTTCACTAAAAATAATCCTGATCCTCAAGATAAAGGAAGACTTCCTGTAAATAATGTAAATAATGTAGATAAAGTAGCTTTAGAAACTACGAGTAAAAAACCACAAGTTACTACTCTTAGTACTCGCAAGAATGTACCTCCTTTTCTTTTAACTTTCGAGATTTTCAACATAAATGTGCATAATTGTATGGTAGACTCAGGAGTGTCATCCAATGTGATTCCTTGGTCTGTCTGCCAAAAGATTAATGCTGAAGTGGAACCATCTACTTTAAAAATCATACAACTTGATCGGACAAATGTTAAAGTCATAGGCGAACTAAAGAATGTATTGATTAGATTATCGTCTAACCCAAAGGTTCATCAAGTTATTGATATAATTGTGGTGGATATTCCAGAAGTGTATGGTCTGTTTTTGAGCAGGGACTAGTCGGAGCAACTACATGGTTATTTCACGACAGATTGGTCTCATTTATGGCTTCTAGAAAATGGTAAGCCTAATAAAATAAAAGTAAACTGCGAGCGCTACCTCAAGTTCACGGTTACAGATTTGAACGATCCCAACGAACCATACACACCTCCTGTTGATTCACCTAAAGTGCAAGGGATGGACACCTTATTCAAAAACTTCATGGCCGAGGTTTCACCTATCACCAATATAGAACAACAATCCGAGATTGTAGCATATACGCAGCTCGCACCTTCCTCACAACAATCCTATGAACCCGATGCACATCAAATTTGGTCTCTGTATTTTGACGGATCAAAGTCTAAAGAAGGAGATGGAGCAGGCTGCATCATTATCGATCCAGCAGGTAACAAGACATTAATGGCTTGTAGACTGGAATTTGAATGTACTAACAATACTGCAGAATATGAGGCTTTACTCCAAGGTCTCAGAAAAGATTTGGACATGAACATTCAAAATTTAACCATTTTTGGCGACTCTAAAATAGTGGTTAGACAGGTGAGAGATTCTATCCACTATCTTTCTCCGAATCTCAAAAGCTACCAATCTGAGGTATGGAATTTAATGAGTAAATTTTCTTCTTTCAATATAAATTCCATTCCTAGATCGAATAACTCTGAAGCAGATTTATTAGCTAATGTAGCTTCTAAACTTCTTCCTGCAGAAGGCTTATCCCCTAACGCATTCTCTGTTGAGTTGTTGTTTCGGCCATCCATTCCTGATAACATCACAAAATGGAGAGTATTTGACGATGATCAGCAGATTATCAACTTTCTGCACATGGAAGAAACCTTTCAAGGCGCGGTGATAGATGAACGCATGCACGATGACAATTTGCATGATTTTACGGTAATACATGATCCGAAATCTCCTGAAGCTCTGTCGGACATGGTAAACTCGATCCCAAAATCTGTAACTAGATTAGAAATTTTTTATGATTTTGAAGATAAATTTAAAAAGACGGCCAATGTAAAAGCAATAGTTCCTCGCTGTCTTATGAAAAAGTGAACTTAGGAACTAGTGAAAATCCTTAGTGCATTAACTTAGGCTTGGGATGTTCTAGACAAGAAAAAGCGGCTTTTGTTAAATTGTTTAAAGAATTTAAGGATGTCTTTGCATGGACGTATGATGATCTTAAAACGTTCGACCCTAATATCATACAACATGTCATCCCGATGAAGCCCCAAACCTTACCCTTCCAACATAAACTGAGGAAAATGCACCCCAAACTAGAACCGACCGTTCAAAAAGAATTGAATAAACTCCTAAGTGCTAAAATAATTTTTCCTGTTAGGCACACTCAATGGGTGTCCAACCTTGTCTCGGTTCGGAAGAAAAATGGGGAAATTCGACTTTGTGTCGATTTCCGCAACCTTAATAGAGCATCTGACAAAGACAACTATCCTGTCCCTCCTATGGAATAGATCCTTCAACAGGTATCTGGTTCCGAGAGGCTATCTTTACTAGATGGTTTCTCTAGATACAACCAAGTCCTGATGTCCCCGCCAGACCAACTCAAAACTACCTTCCGTACTACGTGGGGCACTTATTCTTATCGCAAAATGCCCTTTGGATTGATTAATGCTGGTGCTACCTTTCAGAGAGCAATGGATATTGCTTTTCGAGGCTTAATCAATTAGTCCATCGTAGTTTACTTAGATGATGTGAATGTTTATTCTAAAAATAAAGACGATCATCTAGCTCACTTACGAGCCGTTCTGCTACGATGTCGTAAATACGACATCTCCTTGAACCCCAAAAAGTCCATCTTTGCAGTAGAATAGGGTAAACTCCTAGGATTCATTGTGTCTAGTGAAGGAATGATTATTGACCCCAAGAGGACTCAAGTCATCGCAAAACTTCCCCCTCCTACATCCAAAAAATCCATGCAGTCTTTCTTAGGCCAGATTAACTTCGTGAGAAGATTCATCCCCAGTTTCTCCGAAATGGTCCGGCCTCTACAGAACCTGATTAAGAAAGACACCCAATATCACTAGGGACCCACAAAAAATCAAGATTTTAATGCCATAAAGAAGGCCATAATAGACGCTCCGTCTCTCATGAGCCCTGACTTCTCTCAAGATTTTACACTCTATACCTTTTCCTCTGACCGTTCTTATGCCGCCATCCTAACTCAGAAGAATTCCGAGAACAACGAAGTACCTATCGCCTTTATGAGCTCCTCTTTCAAAGGCACTGAACTTAACTACCCAGTGGTTGATCGGCAAGACTACGCTATTTTCAAAGCAGTTAAGCATTTTCGGTCCTATCTTTTGAAGTCAAGGACGAAAGTCATTGTCCCCTACCCTGCCGTAAGGAACTTGTTAGTGCAGAAGGAGTTGGGAGAGAAGAGAGCTAGCTGGGTCACCTCTTTGCAGGAATATGACTTAGAAATCACCCCAGCTCAGATAGTGAGAGGCCAATGGTTATGTAACTTGGTTGCTGATTCGGAAGTAGGACAGCAAGGAGATAATGATACGTCAAACCTAGGACAAAGTGATCAAAGTTTGATTTGTTGCACACAAAACGTTGTTAGTCCCTGGTACGATGATATTAGGTTCTGTCTTGAACATGGGTCAACACCTCGTCACTTAGACCCTGCCAAGAGAAGATCGTTGAGACTAAAGTCCACCTCCTTTCATTTAGTTAAAGGTGTACTATTTCGTCAAAATTTTGACGGCGTACTGATGCGCTGTCTTGAAAAGGATGAAGCAGAAAAAGTCTTGCTCGAGTTGCATGCAGGAGAAGCTGGTGGTCACTTCGGTGGTGACACCACTGCTCATAAGGTTCTAAGAGCCAGTTATTACTGGCCTATGCTTTTTAGGGACGCCCATGCCTTGTGTCGAAAATGTATCATCTGTCAGAAAGCATCAGGGCGGTTGCAAAAACCAGCCTTTCCCTTGCAACCCGTTTCAGTAGATTCTCCTTTCCAGCAATGGGGCCTTGATATCATAGGTCCAATTAACCCTCCATCCTCAAAACAACACAAGTATATTGTGACAACCACATATTACTTTACTCGATGGTCTGAAGCTGCTGCGCTAAGAACTGTCAACACCAGTTAGGTAATCGCTTTTCTAAATTCGAATATTATCACTCGTTTCAGTATCCCTGACTGTCTAGTCTTTGATAACACTTCGTATTTTTCTTCTCTTGAGATGAGCGAGTTTGATTTGGAAAAAGGAATAAAGCTGAAGTATTCTGCAAGTTACTACCCCCTGGGCAACAGACTGGCAAAATCAACAAACAAGAACTTGATTAAAATTATCAAGAGAACTGTGGTTGAAAATCACAAGAATTGGCACAATGCACTGCTGAACGCACTATGGGCTGATAGGGTAACGCCAAAAGCCGCTATAGGTAACTCCCCCTTTTTTCTCATTTATGGTAGAGAAGCAATTCTGCCACCTCACATTCTTCTTCCTTCACTTCAGTTGTCACAAAAGGTCCAAGAAGAATATTGTCCCCCTTTAGAAAACCGAATTAACGCTTTGATGAAGCTAGAAGAAGTAAGAGCCCAAGCTAAGCGTAAATTAGATCAACATCAACAATTGGTTAAAAGCTGGTTCAATTCTAATTCTACTTCTGATAGGAATTTTGAAGTAGGCGATCTCGTCTTGAAGTGGGACAAGCCACACGAAGGAAAGGGAGAACACTCTAAGTTTCAAAACTTATGGCTTGGACCATTTTTAATTGCTGAAAAGTTGGGTCCTAGTTCTTTTCGATTGCAAAATCTTGAAGGGAATCTTGACACCTACTCAGTGAACGACCAAGCCCTGAAAATATACTTTGCTTGATAACTACCCTTGTATATTATGTAAATATTTCATTTTTGTTTGCAATTTCATTTGCTTTCTGTTTTTTGATTTTGATTTGAATTTATCAGTTGGTGTTTTTTGAAAAATATACATACCTGTACACTGAGCTATTCAAACAAAGACGATAGAAAATTTCTTCGCTGAAATAACTTCTGAAAATTTGTACAAACATCAATGATATATTTCTGAAATTGATATCTGTGTTGGAAAATTTTGTTGTTTGAAAGAAGTTTACTGATTTCAATCTCTGAGCAAAGCTTGTCATGACCATCTATTATCTTTTTACGCTGTCCCTTTTCCGTAAAGGAATGACTCAAAATATGTCTCCCTGTCATAGGAAGTGTTTTATAAATAAAACATCTTTGGAGATAAATAAAGGACAGTTCTAAAAAAAAAAAAAAATCTGATGAGGTCTAAAAAAAATAAAAATAAAAAATATCATGATTTTCAGCGTCACCCCGCTCAGCTATATACCTATGAAAAATAAAATAAATTATTAATAAGAGCTATGGGAGGTGCTTGTAAACCCGCCGGGATACTGAAAAGGTCTGCTGGCAGCGGGTAAATGCATGCATGGCGCCAAGACAACTTCGCTGGGGTACTGAACAGGCCTGCTGGCAGTGAAGCAATGTCGGGTACATGAAAATTTGCAAAAAGAAGAGAAACCTCTTTAATGTCCTTTATTTTGATCCAGAACTTCTTGGGAGGATACAGATGTCAGAGTGGGTTAAATGGAAACCCTGTCGAGGCTATGGACGCCTGCTGGTAGCAGTGGCCATGCCAACAGTATTGAATATTTTATCTTTAATATCGTGACTTGCTGATCTTAAGACTGTTATTGGTTTTCATCTTTTGAAACACTGCTGGAAAAATTGATTAATGATGATGTTTGTACGATTTTCTGGTTGTTATTTTTGAGTTGAAATTTTCTTTGCTGTCCTAATCTAAATTTGTTTCTTTTGACAGAGATAACTGCTTCTACCAGTGTGTCGCCATTGTTGGCAGCCAATTCATTTTTTTTTATGATCCTATAAGCTGCCTACACCTATGTCTTGCAAACATCAAGTTTTCGTCGCAATTTTCAAATAAACGACAGTTTCATTTATTGCGACATTTGCACATTTGTCTTCGTTAAGTTTTCACGACTGTAAGTGTGAAAACTTCTCCTTTCGAAGTCACATTTCGATCATTATCTGAACTGTCAATATCTTTTATGTCCTTACGCCTTTTGCACTTACCTTTTATTGATCATTATACTACTGGCAAGGGTCTCTAATCGGTTCTCATACTTCGATTGATCGTATGACTTGGTTCTATTGAGTTTGTAAGGCATTTAGCAGTTGGATTTGCACTTTATATGACTTGCCTGATCATTGATTCTATGAAAATGCATAGGGGTTATGATTAATTTTTTATATATATATATGGTATAACCCTTATGCTAATCTTTTCATAAATTTTGGCTTGTCAACATATGAATACCGTTTGGCACCTTGGTTAAACTTTTGATTATATACATTGGCGCATAGTTGATTTTGGGTTTTGATTTATATGTCGGATTTTTAAAACATTATGGTATAACACTTGCGCGCATTGGTATACACCTTTGATTTTATTGATTGTACACATGAATTAATGGTTGAACTATTATTATGGAGTGAACAGCTATGAAATTTGGCGGTTGTACTTGGATAATGAATATTATGCATGGCAGACTCCACCACCTTCGCATGCTCGCATTTATGCTTATCCCTTTTGACTCGTTCATTGTTGTTGGTTCGGGTAGCTCTGTTACTGTGAGTGTTGGTGATTCAAACCCTTCCCTTACCATGCATTCAGCTCCATGGCCCCAGTCGTGCGAGTTGAACCCAATGGCAATCAAGCCCTGCTGATGTTTGACAATGCCCGCCAAGATTTGAAAGACAGTGGATGGCTTACCTTCGTGAAATGATTCGAGGGTTTTAACCTTTGTGTAGCACAACAATTTTCCATGACCTTCGATGGTTGTCGAAACAAGGTCGGTGATATACAGTTAGAGATTGATGAACAATTTATCAGCTCGACTACGGGGTTAGCTACTTCGGGACAACGTTGGTTTAAGAATTGCAAGGTCGAGGAAGTGCCATGGACACTGCTGTTTCAATCATGCAAAGTCACCTCTTGTGACAGAGGTATGACTGTATCTATGCTCAAACCACGATGGCATGATTTATTGATGATAATCAAACAGTTCGTGACCTGTGAAGGTCGATACGGACTTGTGTTCCTCCACCACCTACATTTTCTTATGGTTTTTATGGGATACTCTCTCAATATGCCCTTTTATTTGCATCATAGCCTGTTTAAAATGTCAAAGAAGTTCAAAAGGCACCAGGCCGATAGTAGCCTGTTTCATTATGGGCTTATTAAGCTTATCGTTGTTCATCATTTGAGTTTGCACGGGTATAGCTGGAGAATTTTCGTTGCTCGGAATGGTTTCGAGAATCCGAACCCTACACAGGTTGACAAACCTGTGGTGAGTGAGGTCAAGGCTATACCCCCGATGCCCTACCATCTCCTACTGCCTAAACCCTCGACCGACCCTCCTATTGACTTACCCAACACTGTAACTAAGAGTGTTGAGACTGTTAAGCCTGTGAGAAAAAGGCCCAAGGCAAACCTTAATGCCAATGCCAAAGGAAAAAGGAATGCCCAGATCATTTCGAGAATGGCAAGGAACAAGCCAAAACCCCCTGTTGAGCCAAACCCTATCATCTTGAGTGAGGACTCCGATTCAGAAGTTGAGCATTTTCTGGCCAGCGAATATCCCTATTCGCAAGGTTTATGTGCCGAGCCCTCTTATGATTTTGTATCAAACCTACCCCCCTGCCTAAAGGATGACCCTAACTACCCAGGTATTAAATTGCCTTGTGAAACCCTCGGTCAGTTGTCCAAACCCTCGAAACCCACACAGTCACCCTGTGACCAATGCAATTCATGGTTAGAACGATATTTTATTGATGTTCCTATACTCCAGTCAAAGATTCGATCACTGGAAGACCAGATTGCAGTGCTAACCAATCAAAAATCCAAGCTACAAACAACAGATAAAAAGCAAAAAACAACCGGCTCCATCCTGTTCAAAAACGTGGAATCAGCCACGGCTGTTGTAAATTCCAAGCTGGCATAATCAAGCAGCCTCGTCGCTACACATCTATAGTTTTGACATCGTTTTGTTTTGTAAATAATCTAGTTTGATATAATGATTTGAATTCAACTTTTAAATAGTTTGATCACTCATCTAAATGCCTCTATCATTCGGTGATCATCCTGTACATGGCTTCGTTTTGATAAAAATAGAA
>SNQJ01S0039054.1:11764-23863 GCA_010110895.2 Picea sitchensis
AGGATTTTCTTTGCAGCACCCAAATCCTTCATCACAAATGAATTAGCTAATTTCTTCTTGAGCACATTTATATCCTACATATTAGACCCTGCAACAAGCATGTCATCTACATACAATAGCAAGATAATAAAGCTTCCATTTTCTATCCTTTTAAAATAAACACAGAGATCAGAATGACATCTACTATAACCATGTTTTGTCATAAACATGTCAAACTTCAAATACCACCGCCTTGGATCTTTCTTTAGGCCATACAAGCTCTTATTCAACCTGGATACCAAATTATCCTTCCCTTTGACCTCATACCCCTGTGGCTGCTATTGTTGGCATAGGGGCAGACCCAAGATTCAACTCTTCAATAGTGCACCAACAAAACCCTAACTACTGGCCCTTTCAACAACACCTACGAAGCAAATGAAGTCTCACCCGAGGTAGAGGCAAGGGTGGTTGTAGGACTCAAATGTCTGCAACCTAGCTAGGACACAGATATGTGATTATACCACTTAACAAAGAACTTATCTGTAAACATTCATTAGTAATTAACCCTTATTCACATTGCAGATCCAAACCCTAATTACAGAAAAACACAGTATTCTACCAGATATAACACATATAAGCACTTAGCACATGGAAAAAGATCAGATCTAGCATTTATTCACACCATTTAATCACTAACCTATCATACTATATTCATCTAAACATTCATTACTGCACTTAAGCTTAAATTATATACACAAGACAATAACCAGAATGCACAAAGAAACCGTAACACGGGATATGCATGGTTCACCCCAGTGTGGGGCTATGTCCACCAACTCTTCTCTTGTTTATTATCTTCTCTCAATATTCTACAAGAATAGAGCATCAAAACCCTACTCCACAGAGGACAAGATATCTGCACTCACCTCGCCAAATCGTGCTTCCCTGAGCTAGGTTTAAGCACAAATCATTCTTATAGTATATACACAAGCTTCTTACAATCACTTTCACTTAGCTCTGCAAGTTCTTAACATATAGTATGCACAAAGCGTCCACAACTATTCATACTTAGCACATTGGCCTCTCCCTACATCGCCTAGATATCTATTTATACATTACAAAATGGGCCCAAACATGGGTAAACCCATGGGTTAACATCCCATACCCGTTACATAAACCCTAATCCCAAAACTATCCTAAAAATGGGCCGAGCTCCCACGATATCCACTTCGACTTGCGCTCTGCCTCCGACCAGCATGTCAAAGTCCCAAAATAGGTCAAACATGAACAAGGATATCCAAAACTTGGTCAAGGGCCAATAGGCCCCCAACACTCACATGTGACTTATCCCGAGTCACTTTGGTCTAGGTAACTCTACCTCAAAAGCCTCGATCTTGGCTTGAGCTGCTTCAACCTGTTGTTGTGCCAAGGCCTCCTTCTCGGTGAACTCTTGAATAATTTCCTCATTCACAGGTTCTTCTAAGCATTGTTCTACCAAAGAGACTACTTGTTCCAGGTCTACTCCTTGGCCTTCAATCTCCTTAAAAAGTAGGCAAGCTACATCCTGGACTGGCTAGATCTTCTGAGTCACTTCCATGACTTTTCTTTGTATGGCATGGACCTGTTGTTTAGCCATGCATTGTTCTTGGGATATTTCCATTCACTCGACTGCTAACAATGGATTTAACTATGCTTGTTTTGTTGCTACTTGATGATTTTCTTCTTGGAGCTGCGACTCCAGTGTTTTCAATTCAGGGTCCTCGGTAAGGCACTCATAAGTCTTTGCACTGCAACTGCTTAGTTGTTTAAATTCCATGAGTAGTGCTTTGATCCTTTCAACTACACTCCAGGTAGTTTCTTCTCTCTGGTCTCTCACTTCCTATGGAGTGCTTGGCACTATTTGTAGCTCCAGTTCTGCTATTCTCTATTGAATATGTTGAATGGATTCCACAAGCTTCACTACTTGACTCTCCATCGGGTCTTCCTCCATTTGCTCTAAGCCTGTCACAGATCGAAGTGCTCTATGGACTACTTCTTTAACTCCAATCTTCTCTATGAGCAGTTGTTCTTTCTCCTGTTGGATTTGTGCTCTATCCTCTTCAAACTTGATTTGGAGGTCATCCTTCTCTTGTTGCGAAAATCGGCGTTGCTCTATGATTTCCTCTTGCTTCAGGGCCACTGTGGCCTATTCATTTTCTTCTTATACATGATGAAGGAGATCTTCGGTCGCATCTGCTATTCTGTGGAGTTGGGCAGGCTCAGCCCCCAAATCTGGTTCTTCTGGTGGTGGGGGTGTAGTGGACACTACGCGGTTGGAGTGAAGGGCTTGTTGTACTCCTCTCAACTCTGCTTCAATCCTTCCATACATGGTTTCTTGTTTGGATTCAGTTCTCTGTAAAATATCTTTTGATGCATCTGATACATCTGGGATAATGAAGTCGAATTAATTGACCATGAGTACAGTCTGCAGCTTCGTCTTACTCACTTTGGACTTCTTCCATGATGTAGGTTTCGTTGGGGAAACCTTTCTTTTCTTGGATGTCTCTGCCTCTTCAAGGGGGTTCCTAGGTGGTGTTACTTCACCTTTCTTCGGATTGTCTTCTTCCCCTTCTTTCTCTTCTTTGTCCACTTCATCATCTCCTCCTCCACTAGGTGAATCTGATGCAGTCTCTTCTGATGTAATGTGTATTTACTGTACATCTTCCTTATTTTTCTTCCTGCTATTGTTGGGTGCATCATACTCTTCGTGAGTAACCACTGGACTTCCAATGAGGTTGGGATCAAACAATGCTTCCTGGTTGACTAGTATAAGGAACTTTGGGGGGAATTCCTTAGTGATTTCTTCCAGTTCCTCCTTTGTGAGCTTGTAGTAGGACGGAAGTTCTTCTTTACTTTTGTCTGCACGCATAGTAATATAAATAAAATGCCTATCTGCACGGAACTTCATAAGGGGCCTTAACTTGTCCAGGGTATTCGACATCATATGAGGGAAATACTCAATAGCCCTCTTCAGCTGCAGGTAGTAGGTATGGAATACTATGTTCGACTACCATTGTTTCCCCATATCGCTCGAATACCAGAGCATGGTGAAATTCACAGCTAGTGGATCGAACGGATCAATGTTAGGGAAGGTCGCACCTTCCAACATCTCCCAAGTAGTGAATGTGATGAGGATCAGCAACTAGCTAAAATGGAACGCATAGCCCTGATCCTGAGCTTCATGACAATTCAGTTCTAACTGATTGACTAGGTAACTGGCGCAGTTCATCTGTAGTCCTTCCATGCATTTTCCTGCGAGGTCAACGACAAACCTTGTGACATGCGTGGGTCTGATCTTTTGGACTAGCTTACCAACAATCAACTGGAAAGAAAGGAGCATTGTGCCATTCTGAATGGAGGCTACCTTATAACCTCATGTCCCTTTCTCTACATGGTCATAGGTGTCTTTGATATTCTATTTCAGGGCGCGGTCTGCAGCCTTCCTGGATAAACGTCTTGCGGGTCTGGTCCCTGCATGCTTAATCTGGTGATCCAATGGATTAGTGCTGGATTGACGGTGATGTGTTTGTCTAACCATAGATACCCACCATGGAATTATGACAACAGGATCTTAATGCACGTGTTAACCTCCTGGTTCCTTCCAAAATGTGGCATCTTCACCACGTTCAAGATAGTGGACCTCACGATGTCCATAGTCCATGGCTGGGGGATGATCTTCGACTTCTTCCCCTTGGTCTTGGTCAAATATTTGTGAGATGTGAGCATGCCATAGCTCTTGCGATCTCCTATGTTATATTCACTGATATTCAAGGTTGGAATCCTCTCCAACTGCAGTCTGACTACTTGTATTCCCTTCAGGAGGTACGTAATGATTACTGTGTAGTCCAAGTCCCTCGGGACACTATCATGACTCGCCACATCGGCCAGGGTTGGGATGTAGTAGGGTAGGATGGACGGAATTAGCTTTGCATTCACCAATTCATTACGATGCATGGTTATTCTCTCGATTGCAGCTCGGGATGGTCCAGATCAACGAGGAGGCTTGCACTCCTCACATCAATGAGGCTTGGATGTCTGCGGACATCACCTTCTCAACCATGAGGTCTATTATAATCTCTTCGATGGATTTTTATGCTGTGCTAATTGCATCTAACATGCACACTCGAGATTTGATATATCAGGTCGGTGAACAATAGTGAAAGTAACAGAATGGATGGCATGGTCTCAATGATCATTGCACAAAATCAACTAGTTCTCTGCGGGCTCGGATAATCACAATTGGAAAAAGTGTTCTCGGTGCAACGGTCGACGGGATAAATATATATTGTCGTAATGGTTTCTTTCAATGGGTCGCAAAGCCTTATTCAATGCAATTCCATCTATTATGGTGCGGTCCCAACGGTCCAATGGAGAATTTTCGGGCCATAACTACTTTCCTAACCATTCAGGAGCGTCGATTGAATGGTCATATTTCCTCCAACAGTCATATTCCTTTATCATGGTGAAGTGCCAATCTGTGAAGTATTCTCTGGAACTTCTTGCAATTTTTCTAACTTTGCCCTCTTCTTACTGATCTTTCTGGCTTTATTTCCTATGATCTGAATCATTGTTTTCCTCTTTCCATTATCATTCTTATCTCCTCTTGGCATGATAACTTCGCACTGTGGAGGGTCTTTCACAAGGTTCAAAGGTAATACTTCTTCTCTTTCTGGGGTAGGTGCTCTACTCTCTTGTACAAACAGGTGTCTCCAGTATTCATGTGTCCTTTCAACTTCAACAACCATATATTTGGTCTTTAGTAGCTTCGACTGGTTCTCTTTTTCTTCCAATAATTGCGCTATTCTCCTAGCCATGAAATCTCTTAGTTCTTTCTTTTTCTATTCTAGATCCTCCTCTTCTTGTTTCCTTTGTATCTGATCTTTCTCAATCTATGTTTTTCCTAGCAAGATATAAAATGGGGCGTTGTTCTCAACAAACTTAACGATCTCAAATTCTTCTTTTTTCAAAGTGACATGAGCACTCATATATATATGGGTAAGTCTTCCACATAGGGTTATCATCTTTCCTCTAAACAATCATATTCCTCCTAATGAAGTAACCATAGCAGTCTTTCCCAAAATTTCCCAAGTTCTTTCTGTCATGATATTCACCTGTGTTTCCTCATCCAGGACACAGTCTATGTCGAAGTCTCCTATTCTTGTTTCTATGTACTCTTTCTCTTTTAAGACCTCTGATAAGTTGATATTTTTGTGGTCATTCAAGGTTTCTTTCATCTATAGTAATACAGGCTCTGATTCTTTCTGGGGTTCTATCATATCCTTAGTTTCTTGGCATGTCTCATAGTTTTCTTGTTTCATATTCATCTTTTCAACTTTAGCAATCATTCTAGGACAATCCAAAACTTCATGGTCCATAGATTTACAGCAAATACAACTAGGTATTCTACCAGGGCATTCCTTAGCAAGATGTCTTGGTCTTCTGCAACTATAACAAAGGGTTAATCCTCTCTTTCTCTTAAATGATCCCCAACCTTTCCTGTACTGCACACTGCGACCACGGTAACTAACCTACAAAAAAAAAATTCTAGGATCATGCATCCATTTGTTAGTCCAAACATTCTTTCTATGCATAGGAATAACATATCTTTCATTGCTTCTATCAAATCTATTTGTATCAAATATTCTTTCTTCTAATTGTGCCCTAGTTTTTAGACTAGGACAAAATTTATCAAACATACCTAGATTCACTCTTTCAAAACAAAAAAAATCACTTATCTTACCTTTCTCAGAGCACAAAGCTTTAATATCTTACCTATTTTATTTAGATAAGACTTCTCTTCTCAACACAGAGATTCGCAAGTCAATACTGTGCACTAAAGCACAGATCTATGCATAGAGATTTCTTTTCTTTAGTTCCCAGCAAGCACAGTTTCAGGTCCCAGCAATGGAACCATTTGTTGGCATAGGGGCAGACCCAGGGTTCAGCGCTTCAATAGCACACCAACAAAACCCTAACTACCGGCCCTTTTGGAAACACCTGTGAAGTTGATGAAGTCTCACCCGAGGTAGAGGCAAGGGTTGTTGCAGGACTCAAATGTCTACAACCTAGCTGGCACATAGATCTGTGATTATACCACTTAAAAAATCACTTAGTAGTTAACATTCATCAGTAATTAACCCTTATTCACATTGCAGATCCAAACCCTAATTATAGAACAATGTAGTATTCTACCAAATATAACACATCTAAGGAATTAGCACATCGTACAAGATTAGATCTAGCATTTATTCACATCATTTAAGCACTAAGCTATCATACTAGGTTCATCTAAACATTCATTACTGCACTTAATCTTAAATTATATACACAAGACAATAACCAAAATGCACAAAGAAACCATAACACAGGATATACATGGTTCACCCAAGTGTGGGGCTACATCCACCAACTCTTCTCTTGTCTATTACCTTCTCTCAATATTCTACAAGCACAGAGCATCAAAACCCTACTCCGCAGAGGACAAGAGATCTATGTGCACCTCGCAAAATCCTCCTTCCCCAAGCTAGGTTTAAGCACAAATCCTTCTTACTGTCTATACACAAGTTTCTTACAATCACTTGCACTTATCTCTGCAAGTTATTAACAAATAGTATGCACAAAGCATCCACAACTACTCGCACTTAGCACATTGGCCTCTTCCTACATCACCTAGATATCTATTTATACATTACAAAATGGGCCCAAACATGGGTAAACCCATGGGCCAACATCCCATACCTGTTACATAAATCCTAATCCAAAAATTGTCCTAAAAAGAGGCTGAGATCCCATGATATCTACTTCGACTTGCGCTCCACCTTCGACTAGCCTGTCGAAGTCCCAAAAGAGGTCAAACATGACCAAGGATCTCCAAAACTTGGTCAAGGGCCAAGAGCTGCATATAAATCTCTTCCTCCAAATCCCCATGGAGAAAAAAAAAAATTTACATATAACTGTTCAAGATGCAAATCTTCTACTTCCACAAGACTTAAAATAGTCCTAATTGAAGTCATTTTAACAACAGCAGAAAATATTTCATCAAAATCTATACCTTTTTTTTGTGCAAACCCCTTTACAAAAAATCTATCCTTGTACCACTTTTTGCCTCCATCTTCTTCCTTCAACTTGTAAACCCATTTATTTTGTAATGTTATTTTTCCTATAGGAAACTGAACCAAATCCTGAGTCTAGTTATTTACTAGGGAATCCATTTCCTCTTTCATTCCTTGCTCCCACTTCTTTTTAGTTTCTACCTGCATTGCCTCCTCATAACATTCTGGTTCACCAAAATCAGTCAACAATAAATAATACAATGAAGGAGAATATCGTTCAAGAGATCTACTTAACTTGGTAGATCTTATAACAACACTTGTAGGAGTTTGAGGTACTTGTTGATCCTGTTGTTGTACATTTTGATTTTCTGGTACCTTTAGAGTTTCTTTTCCAGTGATCTCATCAAGCACTGTGTATTCTAGTTTTTATTTTTCATGTTTCTTTCCCTGCAACTGATCTTTGTACATGACCTTCTCATTGAATATGGAATCTCTACTCCTAATGATTTTGTTATTTTCATAATCCCATAAGCGATAACCAAAATCATTAACATTGTATCCAATAAAGGTACACTTCTTGGATTTTGCCTCAAGATTTGTTCTATTTTCTTTATCAATATGGACAAATGTATTCAAATGATTCTAGTTGCATCATCAATAAAAGTAACATAATAATGAGAGACACCAAGAGATGATACCTGAGTTGGTCCCCATACATCTATATGCACAAGCTCTAACCTTTCACTCTTATTTTCTTTTCCAACTCTGAGAAATATGACTCTCTTCTGCTTTCCATAAACACAATGCTCACAGAAATACAAATCAATTTGTTTAAGATCTGGAAAAAAAAATATTTTGCGAAGTATCTGCATCCCCTTCTCACTCATGTGTCCAAGCCTATGATGCCATAGTGTTGTATCCACTCTTGTAGAAGCTAAAGAGATAGAAGAGTTATTATTACCAGTACATAAATACAATGTACCTACCTTCTCTCCTTTTTCTCTCACCAATGATCCTTTGGTGACCTTCCACACCTTATCTGTAAATATGGATATACAACCTTCACTTTCCAACTGCCCTATTGAAATCAGATTTTTCCTTAGATATTGAACATGTCTTCCTCTTTCAACAACCATTGGTTTCCATTTCTTTGCTTTATTTTTACCTTTCCCATTCCAACAATTTTGCATGGTGCATCATCACCCAAATGAACCTGTCCAAAATCACCTTGAACATAATCAAGAAAATGTTTCCTATGGGGTGTGGCATGAAATGAATCCCCTGAATCTACTACCCAATACTCAAAAATATTATCTACAGAAAGNATTTTGCATGGTGCATCATCACCCAAATGAACCTGTCCAAAATCACCTTGAACATAATCAAGAAAATGTTTCCTATGGGGTGTGGCATGAAATGAATCCCCTGAATCTACTACCCAATACTCAAAAATATTATCTACAGAAAGAATGAAAGAATCTTGTAACACATCACATGTTACATTTGCTTCCTATTTTTATCCTATTGTCCATCTATTTGTTTCTTTAGATATTTGTAGTCTTTCTTCAGATGTCCTTTCTTTCCAAAATTCCAATAGACTATCTTTCCAAATCTGGATTTGGATCTTCCCTTCTTAGAATTTTGGCGGTTCCCTGAGCCCTTTCCTATATCCTTTTGTCTTCCCATGTTCTCCATGTTTAACACATTACTTGATGTCTCACCTATGATTTTCCATTGCATTTCCTCGCTAAGGATAACACCAACAACATCATCAAATTTTAAAGTGTTTGAACTAGAGACAGAGTTGCTTACATCCATGACCAAGTCGTTCCAGATTTCTGGAAATATGCACAATATTAGAAGAGTTCTAACATCATCATCAAAGTCCACTTTTACAGAACTTAGTTGATTAGTAACACTATTAAATTCATTTAAATGATCTGCAACAGACTCACCTTTTGACATCTTCATATTAAATAATCTATTCATTAGAAATACCTTATTGGACATCGAGGGTTTTTCATACAGTTTAGCCAATGCATCCACCAGATCCTTCATTGTCTTTTCTTTTGAAATATTGAAAGCCAACGACGCTGCCAGGCCCATCTTTATCGTTCCTAGTGTATTTCTGTCAAGAACCTCCCATTATTCATCCTTCATGGTCGTCGACTTCTTTTCTATTCCACCCAATGGTAGGAATAGATCCTTCTGATATAAATAATCCTCCATCTTCATCTTCCATAACTGGTAGTTTTGGCCATTAAATTTCTCAACCCTAAACTTTCCATCTTCTACCATTGCTCCCACTCGAACCAAGAACCCTCTTTTCCTACGAGTTACCTTTTGGTCTGATACCAATTGTTATAAAAATAGGATCACCGAGAAATAAAATAAAACAAATGTGGAAATAAAACACAAAATATGCGCAATACAATAGAGACATAGATATATGTGGTTCACCCAGTGTGGGCTATGTCCACCAGAGAAATTGCCAGGTCCTTCCTTTATTAGTATCTAGCAAATGAAGGGATACAACCTACAACAAACCTATTGTAACTTCCTCTTCTGTCTCTCACAGTCTCCTATCTCAGAATACAATATTCACAAAATGATCCATAGCCGCAATCCATTTCTCTCATAAAAGAGGGTTTCCTTCTAGGGAAAAAACCCCTAACATAACTTCTATTGTCAGATCTGTGACCTTATAATGAACGGTCCATATTTACAATGAAATTACAATATACATTTACCAGGCAATTTTTCCTTCAAGGGCATGCTTTCCCCCGAACCCCGCAGAGGGGGTAACCCCCCTCTTCACTCCCCCGCATGGAAAAGTGTACATTATTCTGGGGTGTAAAGTCTTCATGGGGTATAAACATGGCTGAAAACAAAGACCTCTGAATTAGGATGATAATTAGGCTCCACAACCAACATGGCCAACTAGGTTAAAGAATCCATCTTGAAAGAGTTGGTTTAATTCCTGTGGATCGGCATCAAAATGCACTGAAATATGAGGCCTTCTATCACCCCTATGCCAATTTCCTCTGCCCCTATTGCCTCTTCCATTACTGCCTCTCCTAAAGAGGCTCATCCTGAAGCAATATTCCAACATGTCATGAAAAACTCTTAAAAATCCATGCATCAATACTCTACCTAAATAAAATCAAAATTTTCGCTCTATTATTCACTACAGAAGCACATGAAATCCATACATAAACATTTTAAAACACAACAATCCATCACCATTTGAACAGGGAGTGATAAAGCTATTGGTAAGATGAGGGATTTATAATGTGCGAAAAATGGTATCATGGATGGGAAAAACCAACGAATATTATTCAAGCAATGTAGGAGTAACAAAAACTGTATCAATATCCAACTTTCAAACACCAATCATCAGTTAGGTTATCTCTTTTGTAATTAATCATTTTTCTTTCGAAAAAGATTTTTAAATTCTTAAAAATAGAACTGGGAATGCAATAAATGTATTTGGGAAGATGAGGGGCATATAATGTGCGAAAAATGGTATAATTAAAGGGAACACAAATGATTATTGTTCTATTATATGCAATATCATTTATTAAAATGCCATCATCGCCATCATTTGCCAAGATTTTCTCTATTTAATAATTCAAATCTAAAACACAGATGTTCAAAACCCCAGGAAAGTTCCAAGACTGTTAACTATACAACCTTTATTTCCTTTTCCTTTTCCTTTATTCGCGGAGTTTTTATAATAGACTGTTATAAGATTCATTCCAACAATTAAAACCAAACTACATCAAGCATGTAATGGGGGACTCAGAACACAACATAAGCTAACAACCCTTCAATATAAAACAATGGTATCACAACCTTAAATAATTCTTTTGTTAAAGAGACTGGGTTCGAAACCCATACGAACCTGATGCTATTTATTTTAACACCATACAACTTCAAAATCAATAAACCCCCATGGGTAATCAACAATCGAGCCAAGAATTAATGCCAGTACCCAATCTTCCCACATTTGGGTTAATCACTTATACATACATCAAGATCAGAGTTCAAAATTTCCATACATCAATAAAAGAACTGAGGTTTTGGCGAAAGAAAAGGAGAAACCTTCACAAGGGTTTTGTAAAAATTATTTAGTCATCTCTTATCACCATAGATTTTCCACAGATGTTTTTGGTGGCCGCAAAGTAAATATATGCATTTATTCACAACCTATTGAAAGGTAATTTTGAAGGAGCCACGAGTCTTCTAAATATTGTTAAGAAAAACAATTTTTATTTTATTTCGCAGAGAAAATGAAACCCTTGAATTTTAATGACCATAGATGAGTGAAAACCCAAAATATTATCCATAAAATTTTCCAACATTCATAGCACAGAAGCAGTATTCATTTGAGACATAAAGAAATCCCATAATACAAACAGAAAGGATTTTTGAACACTATCATCAACTTGAAGATTTAAATGTCAAGAGGGAGGAACTTCCACTTAAAAGAAATTTGCATAGTCGTGATACAACATACATCCATTTACACTTTGGAAGCAAATAAAGTTTGCAAGTAAATCTAAGAGCCAACCTCACGATTTTATTCTGATAGGAGCTATATTTCGTGAATGGAGAGGTGAGAGCCATCATACCTGTATGCATAATGCTAGAAAACTAATAATAAGAACTATTCTTTCCAAAGTCGAGTAAAATGGAGGCAACACCAGCCAAAGAAACCAACACAATTGTGAAGAAAGTGAGGTTTGAGACCTCGAGGTAGGGTTAGAGCGATGTGCAGTAATTGCACGTCATTTCTTTCATTAATTCCATCAACCATAGCCAACTACGAGCGCACCCAACCTCCAGCGCATAATCCACTATGTTGTCAAATAACAGTTCAAATACAAAAATCGAATTTTCCACCTTCCATTAACCCATAAGTTTCTGTTGACGGGCGAAATTGACCGTCCGTCAACTGAGAGAGTGGAACCGGTCCGGGGTTGTCTAATAACCCAAGTCGTTTGGAATGAACCACCCTGACGGGTTT
>SNQJ01S0039054.1:26289-36440 GCA_010110895.2 Picea sitchensis
GAAGAAATCAGATATGGATTATATTGATTAAATCATATCATTTTCAAAAGACTAAGATAGCTAAAGTAGTCATTAACCAAATGCAAATTGATACACATAAACATGAAACAAAATATTGATATTATGAAAAGCTAAAGCTGTAGTAGAACATCAATTTCTGTCTCAGTCTGTATTAAAATTCCATATCCTTGTTCTCCCACCAATGAGGATGGTGTTATTAAAAAAATAATGAGTATTTATAAGTTTTTCCACAGGGTAAAACCTCCCTATGGAAGTTATCAAACTGTTTACATAATCTGAGAAGATATTCCCAAGTTGTCTAAACTAGGAAATTAAAATGAAACTAAAACATCCAAATATCCTCTAAGCTGTCCATCAAATCCCATGCAATTCGAATTCACCTGAAAAGGATCCAAAATAGACAAGTTAGAAGACTCTTTTATTAATAAAATGATAAAAATTAAATTCTATAGACTAGCTACAGAATCATCTGATTCTGTAGCTAGTCTAAATAAAGATACAGAATCAACATCAGAATCGATTCAAAATCTTTTAAAAGAATTAAATCCAATTATCTTCCAATAACCATTTGAAAATGAATCATTTGAGATTAAAATGATTTTATCATTCAACATTAAACAAGATAAAAAATGATTCAACCGAACACAGAGATAGGAATACTTTGTTTTTTTGTTACCATAAAATCGGGTCCATAGAGTTATAATCAAACAGTAATAAGATTGTTTCATATCCAATTGAAACTGATAATCAAACATATCGTATGTGATTGTTACACAAGAGATATGATCCAATCCAACAAAATCATTTTCGAATCGTTATAGCTGTAACGATATAGCAAAAAGATTCATATCATTTAATTGAATACAAGGATAGAAATACTCTGTTTTCGATTATTGTCATAAGTCGGGTAAATGAAATCATATGTAACAACATCATAATCATTTCTCAACAAATCGAATCCCTCTGTTATGAGATCGTTTTGAGACTCAATTGAAAACATAACAAATCGCAAACACTTCGTTATACTTGTCTCATCAACAGGAGAAATCATCGAATCGAACAGGATTATCACGATAACTGTATAGCAAGCGATTTAGGCTGTGAACGAATTCAAACCATACATAACCAAAATCATAACAGGATCAATCAAACATAATTTGTTATAGATTTCGATCATTGATCCTTGCACAGCGAGCAAACAAGATCGATCAATTTTGATCACAATCATTTCAATCAAACGAATCATAACAGGGTTTGACCAATTCATTTCACAAATCTAAAATAATCTAAACTCGACTCATAGGACAAACTTGCCAAATTAGAATAAGAGCGAATCGATTGGCTAAGGTTTTCACATAGTTGTTATGATTCGAATTCATTTCCCGATTCGGGCGCGAATGTTATTTGAGGGTATTGTTTTCATCAAAGAAACAGAGTCATTATCCTTAACTTGGAAACAATCAAATATAGAACATCACATGACACAACATCGTAACAAGTATCCTCCCGAAGACATTTACCAATCATAGCATACCAATGATAACGAAATTGAATCCGAGCAAAATCGTTTTCTAAATTAAGCATAAAAACTTCCTGTTGGGAGTGGGCACAAAACGAATTGAATTGAAAACACACCATTACTTTCGTTGTTTCACTCAGACAAACTTAGCAAATGAAATCCAAACGAATAACCATTCCAATCCAAATAAAAATCTATGAGCAAATCATATATCGAAATTCTTTCTATTTTTATCAAAACAAAGCCATGTACAGGATGATCACCGAATGATAGAGGCATTTAGCTGAGTGATCAAACTATTTAAAAACAGAATACTAATCATTATAGCAACCTATATTATTTACAAAGCGATGCTAGAACCATACATGTGTAGCGACGAGGCTGCTTGATTATGCCAGCTTGGAATTTACAACAGTCGTGGCTAATTCCACGTTTTTGAACAGGATGGAGCCGATTGTCTTCTGCTTCTTATCCACTACTTGGAGCTTGGCCTTTTGACTGGTTAGGACTGCAATCTGGTCTTCCAGTGACTGAATCTTTGACAGGAGTATAGGAACATCAATAAAATATCGTTCTAACCATGAATTGCACTGGTCACAGGGTGACTGTGTGGGTTTTGAGGGTTTGGGAAAATGACTGAGGGTTTCACAAGGCAATTTAATACCTGGGTAGTTAGGGTCGTCTTTTAGGCAGGGGGGTAGGTTTGACACAAAATCATAAGGGGGCTCGGCACAAACCTTGCGATTAGGGGTACTCGCTTGTCATAAAACCCTCAATATCCGAATCAGAATCCTCGCTCAGAACTATAGGGTTAGACTCGGCAGAGGGTTTCGGCTTGTTTTTGGCCATTCTCGAAATGAGCCAGGCATTCCTTTTCCCTTTGGCGTTTGTAGCAAGGTTTGCCTTGGGATTTTTTCTCATAGGATTTTTAATAGCCTCTGCATTCTTAGTTACAGTGTCGGGTAAGTTGATAGGAGGGTTGGCCGAGGTTTTAGGTAGTAGGAGGTGTAAGGGTACAGGTGGTTCAGCCTTAGTCTCAGTTACCACAGGTTTATCAACCTGTACAGGGTCGGTGTCCTCAAATCCATTACGGGCGATGAAGGCCTTCCAACTATCACCAAGCAAACTCAAATGATAAGCAATGATGAGCTTAATAAGTCCATGATGAAACATGTTGTTGTTAGCTTTGTGCATTTTATACTTTTTGGACATTTTATATAGGCTCCGATGAAAGTAGAACGACATGTTTAGAGGACACCCTATAAAAATCATAAGGAGACGTAGGTGGTAGAGGAACACAAGCCCGTATCGACCTTCACAGGTCACAAACTGCTTGATTATCATTAATAAATCGTTTCATTGTTGTTTAAGCATAGTTACGGGCATACCTCTATCACAGGAGGTGATTTTGCGCGATTGAAACAACAATGTCCACGACACTTCCTCGACCTTGCAATTCTTAAACCAATGCTATCTCGAGGTAGGTAACCCCGTAGCTGAGCTGATAAACTGTTCATCAATTTCTAACTGTATATCGCCGACCTTGGCTCGACAGCCATCAAAGGTCATGGAAAATTGTCATGCTACACAAAGGTTAAAACCCTCAAAATGTTTCACGAAGGTAAGCCATCCACTGTCTGCCAAATCTTGGCAGGCATTGTCAAACATTAACAGGGCTTGACTGCCATTGGGTTCAACTTGCACGACTAGTGCCATGGAGTGAAATACATGGTATGGGTAGGGTTTGAATCACCAACACACATAGGAGCAGAACTACTCGAACCAACAGAAATGAATGAGAAAAAGGGGTAAGAATTAATGCGAGCATGCGACGGTGGTGGAGTCTGCCATGCAAAATATTGATTATCTAAGTACAACCACCAATTTTCATAGTTGCTTACTCCATAATAATAGTTCAACCATTAAGTCATGTGTACAACCAATAAAATCAAATGTGTAAACCAATGTGCGCAAGTGTTATACCATAATGTTTAAACACCTGACATACAAATCAACACTAAAATCAACTATGCGCCAATGTATTGATTCATATAAACAAAGTTTAACCAAGGTGCCAAAATGATATTCATATAGTTGACAAGCCAATAAGTTATGAAAATATTAACATAAGGATTATATCATATATATATAAAAAATTTAATCAAACCCCTATGCATTTCATAGAATCAATGATCAGACAAGTCATATAAAGTGCAAATCCAATTGCTAAATGCCTTACAAACTTAATAGAACCAAGTCATAGAAACAATCGAAGTATGAGAACCGATCAAAGGATCTTGCCAGTCATATAGTGATCAATAAAAGGTAAGCGCAATAGGCATGATGACAAAATAAATATTCACAGTTCAGATAACGATCGAAATGTGACTTCAAAAAGAGAAGTTTTCACGCTTAAAGTCGTGAAAACTTAACGAAGACAAATGTGCAAATGTCGCGAAAAATGTAAATGTCGTCTATTTGAAAAATGAGATGAAAAACTTGATGTTTACAAGACATAGGTGTAGGCAGCTTATAGGATCATAAAAAAAAAGTGAATTGGTTGCCAACATATTTGTTGATGATTATAGCTACGTGAGACATTCTCCATCTTACAAACCTGAGATAAATACCCTGAGAGGGGTGTGTTGTTCCTATCTGAGACAGAGATGGAACGTAGAGATTGTCTCCTCCTAACAGAGAGTTGAGAAAAACTCCAGATGATTCTCCTGTGTAATGTGGTGAGAAAGGAGATCTGTAGAGTTGGACATGCCTATGGCTGAGAACAAGGTGAACGTGTGAAATCCCAAAGTGTTGGGTGCATCGTCAAGAGAACATAAATGAAGATTATGTATTAGACTCTTCTGAGAAGAGAGTTGATGAGAAACTATAGATAACTCTCCTGTGTAATGCAGTGGAAAAGAAGATTTGTTGAGTGGACATGCCTGTGGATGAGCATAGGTGAACGTGATCCTAGTGGTTGAGCACTAGAAGTGGTTCTTCTTTGTAATGTAGTGAGCCAGAGATATAGACATCCATATGGATGTGCCCCTAGTGGATGATCACTAGTGGGTATATGATATCCCTTGCTATATTGTTCAAGAGGCATACCTTCATGTAACCCTAATTATAATGTAAAGGGTACAGGTCGGCCCCACTTTAATGTAAACGATAATTAATCTGGTCAATATTAATTATATTATGAGATAGAGAGGTTGGCCCTGCTATGCCAATAGACACTTATGTTGACAGGTTTGTTGGATATATTGTCATTGATGTCCACATTCGATGTGATGAGATGTTTTTAATAATGAATTACCATAGATGAGATTGTCTTTGATGTCAACAAGTATATCAGTTAGCATAAGATATCAAATAGTAAGCAGAGATCGAAGGCGTAAGCTCAGAAGGAGGAGAGAACAGGAGGAGTGAACAATATGAAGATCAAAAGATCAGAAGGGAAAACATAGTACGTTAGAAAATGCAGAATACGTTAACAAATGCAGAGAAATGTTGAAGCAATTCATGATTAGTATTGATCACGATAGGATCAACAATCTTCCTATAATAAAATATTAGGAAGGTTAGCGAATGAAGATCAAAGATCAGAAGGAATAAGAGATTTTCAAAAGTATGGATCGATGGAAGCATTGAGAATTCAACCAATGCACAGTAAAAGGTGAGAAGACTCAGTAGTCGTTTGATCAAGGAAATTGATGGTGTTGATTGTATCATCTAACAGACGATGGTCATATGAGTGACCATGGGCTTGAGGATCATTGGAGGATCATGAACGTCGGATCTACAAGCCAGATCAACGACAGGGATAAATTGTAGAGATCGAAAGGAGAATTAAAATACTTGCTAACTCCAATCCTGCAATTGGACTGATCGTCAAATGTCATAGCTCCAAAGATCTACGACTGCAGTTGATCCAACAAACTATGATATTAAGCCAGATTAAATTGTGATCGTGGGATGCGCAATCACCAGATCAACGACAGGGATGGATTGCGAAGATTGAAAGGAGAATTAAACATCACGCTTCTTCCAATACCACAATTATTGAGGACCATTCGATCTTATAAAGTCGAGGATCAACGATTGTGGTTGACTCTCAAAATAGTGCACATCTTCCCATTGCGGAGTTGGGTGTCGAGTTAAAATACTTGCAGGTTGTGGCTACGTAATTATTCTTGATCATGGATCTGCTTCAAGAAACTTCACAACCATTTGATCACTTTTGAGTGGAAGGATAGGATAAGCTAGGTAAAAAGGATGAGAATTTGACTATCGAAATACCCGTCAGCCGTCAGATCAAACCCGAGTTCTCTTCAAGCCGTTGAATCATTTTTGAGTGGAAGGATAGGATAAGTGAGGTGAGATCTGATATCTCATTCATGTAAACTTTCGTCAGGCGTTCGATCATTCTAACTAGAAGGGCAGGATAATCTAGAAGAGAAGCATTGCAAATAGATCGAGTTGTCGATATAAGATTCTGATCGAACGAACATCCTTCACTTCAGGTCTAAAGATGTGAGGAACTTATACTCCATCATTTTGAGATTTGAAATACTTGAAGCCCAAAAATCTTAATTGAATAAGGATCATCGGATTTGGAGGACATAACGACAACCGCTAGATCAGGGTTGTTGATCAGCAGACCACGTCATCAAGGATGTGTGGGAGATCCACGTCAGCAAACCACATCATCAAGTATGTGTGGGAGATTCACTTCAACAAACCTCATTAGCAAGGATGTGTGGAAGACCATGTTAGCAAAGACACATGGCATAATCAGATGATGAAAACTATTAAGAGGAAATTGACTCATGCCATGTCAACAAGTGACGTAAGCAAGTTATGTCACTCCAGGAGAATTGCTTTGGGAGTTTTACCACGAACGAATGTCAAAATTCTCGAAGTCTCGAAGGACGAAGGTCTGAAGTCTCTCTCAGCTGTCGATATGAGATATAGTTCAAAATTCAGGACAACTTTTAGATCAAGGAGATGAACATGTGTCACATCGAGAGATCTACATCGATGTCAAAAAGAAACTGTGATAGACCAAGTCAACAGTCTACCTCAGCAAGGACATGTGGCACAGTCAGAGAACGACAAGTGTCAAGCTGAATCGACATTTTAGATACATGAATATCATGAATCAGAGTGACATGTTGCAACTACTCAGCTCGTGACACGTCAGCAAGTGACATAAGAAACTTACGTCAATCTAGGAGCTTTGCTTTGGGAGATATACCACTAGCACTTGCCCAAAGTCCTGAAGTATCGAATGTTGAAGACCCAATGTGGACACGAGACGTCTGATCTGAATATCACTTCGAGAGAAGTCTCATCCGTCGATCTACTACAGTTTAAGGATAGTTTAAGTGAAAACGTTAACCGACGGCAAGTTGTCTCCACCGTCTTATGAATGACTCAATAGGTGATCACTCCGGAGGAAAGAATGGGTTGAGATATCGACTGTTAATCTAAGAGGGACACACGTCAGCCATTTTCCAGCTCCAGAATATTGACATACAGAGGAAAGAAGGGGTTGAGACTTGAAATCTATGAAGTCTGAAAACTAGAAGGAGATATCGACCATCGATCTGATATCATGTGTACTATCAACCGTTGATCAAAATATAGTGGAAGGATAGCGTAAGAATAATAGACAAAGTCGCGTAGTAAAAGGTGGCCATACATATCATTTATTGATTAACTCATAGCCGTTGGATTAAGAAATGAAGGATGAGTGTAAGGATTAATGCTAACCATTAACTTGGTTCCGATATGTAATGTGAACCATCTGATCTATTTGGCGATATAGTATTCAGGAGATTTGAAAGGTTTGAAGTCATGAAGACCTGAAAGGCAAAGACCATAAATCCTGAAAATCGTCCATCTCATCGAGAGAATGAGTTATGGTCATTGAATCGATAAACACTCAACCACTTGTCTCACCTAACGTGAGGTCACCGCCGTTGGTCATATGGTCAAGAGATTTTAAAGGGAAGAATGTATGGGTTGCTTAAATTGTTAATCATGTGGCTCTACGCCATTGATCATATGAACTGGTTTGAAGGAAGCGTCGATCTCTGATATTAGAGAGACGAAGGAAATTGATCCATCCTATGAACGATTTATGAAAGAAAAGGGGATTCCAATTTTAATGATGAAGACCCGAAACAATGATCTCTAGTGGTCCCAAAGTTTTTAGTGAACAAGTTGGCTATTTCACAGGTTGGCTCAATAACTTAAAAAAGTTTTGAGCATAAGCCACTATAAATAAAACCATGATTGGTTCACTTGAAACGGTTCTTGCATATGAAGCGTGCCTTGTGAAGTGAAGAGGCAGATCTGGACCCGAGGTCTATGCGAATATAAGAGAGAGATGTAGAAGCGAATATTGTGTTAATAAATCAGAGGAAAGATAAACTGAAGAAGGCGTGAATTTTAGAGAGAAGATGAAATACGGTGATGAATGTTTTATGATATACCTATGATCATGAGATAGATTTGATTCTATAAATGGATCACTATAACTAGAGTTGAATAAACTCTAGTTGGATAGACTGGGTTCTATCAGCAAGTTGGGTCTTGCAGCAAGCTGGGTCTTTCCTGAGAGTTGGTTCTCTCTGAGGAGTTGGTGCTCCTTACTTTAGATGGTGCTGAAACAAATCAGTTGATGTTGGGAAAATCCTCTTTCACATATATTCATATTACTATATTCATATCAATTATACAAAATCTAATACAAACATCTGGTATCTTTGTGTCCACTATAATTATTATTTGATTGTTCTTAATCTATTCAAATATGTTTTAACTGCTAACTCGTGAAAAGAAAAATTTAGAATAGTCCGCACAATAATTCATCCCCCCCCCCTCTTAGTATGGGAGGTGTGTTCAATAATTGGTATCAGATCTTGTTCCTTCAGCACAACTTAACCACTGGAAGGTAGGTCCTAAAGAAATGGGTGGACAAATGGGTCTCTCTGTAATTGAAGCTCTTTTATTTGATGGAACAGATTATTCCTCACGGAGAGAAAATATGAAACAATATTTGAAGTCAAAAGGATCTGAAGTTTGGAATTTAGTAGTAAGCAAGCCCTGGGATTTGACGACATCAAAGAATCTATCAAATATTACAATCCAAATAAGAGAAAGGAAGAATAATGAAGTGGCATTGAATATTATTCTCAATCGATTATCAGATACAGTCAAGGCAAGCATAGGACTATTCACATCCGCCAAGGACTTATGGATGAAGTTAGAAGAGATTTATCAAATCAAAATACAAGACACAGAAGACATTCATATCAAGGATGAAGAGGAGGACTCAGCCATCAATAAAGGTAAGGAATCTCCACAATATTTCGATTGGAATAAAAGTGATATTGAATACTCCCCTGCAAGTAAAGAAGAAGACCCAGATACAATAACAAAATGTTCTGTTAGCATTTATCCCATGGAAGAAGAAGAAGAAGAAATATTAAAGGCCAAACAAAAGGTAGATTTGAGTCTTTGTGGATACCTCTATGACCATAATGAATCAGATTATAGCTATCTTCATGACTACACTAAAAAATTTCTTGAAAAAAGTCAAAATCATGTCTTGGAAATAAAGCAAATGCTCATGGATAGTGAAAAGATAATATATGAGCAGGACAATCAGTTAGAAGAGAAGGAAGAGGAAATCGGGAGACTAAAAAATGAAACCAATCAAGAAAAGGACGAGGAAATCAAGAGACTGAAAAATGAAATCAATCAAGCAAAAGAAGAAAATAAGGAAGATGATGAATCCAACAAAAACCTTGCAAAACTAAGGAAAAACTATGTCAATCTTAAAATTCAACTTGAAGAAGCCAAAAGGAGAGAAGAGGTAGTAAGGAACCAGTTGGACAAAAAGGAACAATCCTATCATGAGCTGGAAGAAGAAGTTGTGAATCTTATAAATAAGGTTGAGAATCCAGACACCCAAATCAAGTTCTTGAACAACTTCATGACCCTGGATGCGATCTTGGATAGTTAGAGATCACCAAATGAAAAATCTAGTATTGGATACAACAAGGAAGAAATCAGTAATCCTAAGAAATATGATGCAAGTCCTTCATTTGTAAAAGGTGAAAATTGGTATGACATAGTTCCTTCAGTTGTAAAGGATAAAGACATGTTTGAAACAACTCCTTCATTTGTCAAAAGTGAAAGAAGGTATGACTCAGGTTCTTCACATTCAAAGAATAAAAGCAACGCTACAAAATTTAGAAGATTAGATCAAGGAAGACATCCAGAAGCTATTCATATACCTCAAAGCAATTTCAGAAGAGAGACACCTTCATGGATAAATCAAAGAATGTATGTGTTATCACCCCATAATTTATGGGAATCATCTTATGACTGGGATATTGTCTATATCTGGTGATCTGGTTCACAAATGATGTTTCATCCTTCAAATTATTTGAGAAAAAAAAGAAAAGAAAATGAAAAGAAAAGAAAAAAGAAAGAAAAAGAAAAGAAAAGAAAAGAGGGCAAAAAGATTTGAAATAAAGGCCCCATGCAATAATAGCAACTTGGTCATACCTTTCAAGCATGACCAAGTTCTTTCGAA